>CM034534.1:71178137-71198694 GCA_020002185.1 Paraescarpia echinospica
GGTGGGGTTGGGGGGAATGGTGAACAAGAACAAGATGTAAGGGTGACAGCTGGTGGAGACGGCAGTGTCAGATTAGTAACAGAAGGAAAACAAATTGAGGACCCTGTCTAGACCTGCCTATCTCCAGACCACTGGCACAGAGAGAGAAGGACAACAATGCATCTGGTGATCACTTACAGAACAGTTCTTGCCGGCTTTTCCTGGCTTGCAGACACAGTCGCAGTCATTCACTTGGTCGTTACGCTTCAAGGTGCCTGCGGCATCACACATTCCGCAGTCGTCAATGTTTGTCTCACAGAGCACACCTACAAGTGACGGCGCCCTTTACAAGTCATACCTCTTAAACACCACAGAAGACACTCCTGCACATGTAGCTGTGGAATTTGCAGTACAAACCTGTTAAGGGTTTAGTTGTCTGGCACGGAATCAGCATGGGTCATAATTACTAACAGGCAATTTACTTGATTGCTTTTTTGAGAGTGAGAATATTGCAACTGTGCTGAATGTCAAAGAGCTTTGTGGTTAAACCAGTTGGCATCCATTATTTAGTCAAGAGTTGTTTATGATCTGAATCATTTCTTCAATTTTTGTGCACTACAAATTCAAGAAATTAACAATGTCTTGGGCTCACTAAATGCCATCTGGCAGGTGGGGCTCCTTCGACATATCTATTGCAGTCTTAAGATCATTACATTAAAAAACAAGGAATGAACAACCTGCTTTAAATATGGTGCACAATAACCTCAACTTACACCCCAAGTAGGCAATATAAACTTGGTATCAACAGAAATGTACTACTTTTTAAAACGCATTTCTTCAACAGCAATATTACAAGTGGGATTTTGGCATAAATTAGACTGACTGAGGCACTCACCAGTGTAACCAGAGAGACAGGTGCAGTTGTAGCCGTTGACCATGTCATTACATGTTGCCCCGTTCTGACAGGGATTGGTGGCACACTCGTCTATATTGTGTTGACAGTTGTACCCCTTATAGCCAGGGTCACATGTACACTTGTAGGCGCCGTCGCCCTCCAAGTCCTCACAGGTCGCCCCGTTCTTACACCTCTCTTCCGCACACATGTCCTCATCCATGCACTTTGACCCACCAGCTGTCGCCATGGCAACATCATTTATACATGTGAAAAAATTACATTTATTTTGTATTAATTATTTAATAATGAATATGTGACTTGCCACAGCAAACCAGTATTACGTCTCACTGGTCTGTCTTGGACATGAGCCAAAAATACCTGTCTACGTCATGTTCCACTGATGTTGTGATTCTGGTAGATATGCATAACTTATGAATTCATCTTGCAATGTCCAGTTTATTTTCCTCAACAAGCAATCCAAAACTAATAAAGTACATGCATTTATGATGCCATAGATTAAGAAAACAACAGACAATATGAGTAAAAATTATCCCGTTTTTCAAAAAGCTGCTTTTTTAATTCTGATTCAATGTTAGCAATAAATAAAAATATTTCAACAAATGAAGTATCATTTTAAACCTCATAATCTGTGGAATCCAAAAGAGACAAATCCATTTCACAATTTCGTGACTTAGTACCCATTTTACTGTGGCAGGTCAAACTTAATTATTTAATAATGAATATCTGTCTTTGTAATATTATGCACACTAGTTTGCGATATCATAAAACTTAATTTCACACTGTATAGTTATTATCCAATCATCTTGTTGCCATTCTAGAGTCAGTGATTTGGTCTAAGCCAATCGTGGCTGATGTTACTTGTAATGTTAGCCAATCGTGGCTGATGTTACTTGTAATGTTAGCCAATCGTGGCTGATGTTACTTGTAATGTTAGCCAATCGTGGCTGATGTTACTTGTAATGGTAGCCAATCGTGGCTGATGTTACTTGTAATGTTTGGGAAGTAGAATTGTTAGAAAATGCATCGTGTTAATTGTCAGCCTGGTAATTATGATGGGATTCCCTTTAGTTTCCCTTTGATATGGGCCACTTTACCATTTATAGTCACAACTGGCGCAGTAATTACCAGAACAAAGTACAACCGATTCAGCTCACTGCCAGGGATAGCTTAGAGACCGACCCAACCATCTTTTGGATTGGCCGAGTTCGTTTTGGACGGGGGGGTGAATTTGAGCTGATGGCCAGTCAGACGGGTTAGGGTATGTATGTATGTATGTATATATTTATATATATATACATATATATGCGTGTTTGGTCTAGATTGTATGTATGCACATGTTTTTAGCTGGACGTTTTGACTGGTCAAAACCTGATCCTGGCATTTACCACGTCTGGCTTATGAGGATATCTGTCAAGGGTAGTGTAGTCAACTATGAGGCAGGTTCCTTACCGTCACAGGTGAACTGAATCTGGTAGTCGTGACATGTGGAATTGTCAGTCTGGTTGCTGTTGAGACACAGCAGGCCATCAGTCGTACACGCCACCTGTAGAGTCTGATTGGCCGCATCTGTACTGTCAAACGTCTCTGTCGATCCCTTCACACGACACGTTGCTTTCACTGGGGTGGCGCCACCGCATACCTACAATCAAAATACAGCGTTTTGCTAAGGATTGATTAAAATCTATAAATGTAGCTTTAGTATTAATAATAAGAATACAAAATTCAATTTTAATAATAGACTTACGTTTGAGGCATTGTGGGATATTGAGGTGGGTTTAGAGAGTGGGGACTTGTTCTATAGTATTAATAATAATGTAACTTTTACTGGATGAGTGAGAGTCATTAAGAGACCACCGTATATCAATAAATACTAATTCAGAGCTGCTATCACAATTAACATTAAGACATTAAATATAGACAAATTGATATTAATTAAATTGTTTTTAGTGTCGAAACAGCAGTAATTCACACATGCCCACGTTACTATAGGAGCATCGATGTTAATCTGCCTAAACTTCACAAACATGATGTGGACTAACTGACAGACATTAAACAAGCTCTACACTACCCGGTACTTGCAATGCTCCAACAAAGCTCAACAATACTCTAGCCACATACATACGGTTGACACAGAGGGATGAGTTAATCCTAAGAAGTAGGGTGGACTCAAACCCTGGTCTGCACACTTGATAGTTCTACCACCACCTGGTTAACGAGCGCACTTACCTTGTTATGTTTTGTCAACGTCTCGTCATCACCAGTGTCATCTGGGTCACTCGCATCCAACCACAGAGTGACATAGTAACCTACAGAGACACTCAACTCTTACCAAAACCATCACAGGTAAAAAAAAGAAATAAAGAAGTTATAACAATTATCAGAAAAATAAAATAAAAATAGGATATAAAATCACAGAGAGAGGAGATAATGTGAACAAGAAGTTCTAGGGCCAGTGTAGGGCTAAAACACCAGTGGTGACAAAGGATACAAATGAGGGAGTGGTGAGGAGAGACATGGAGGTGTCATAGGTTGTGGAGGAGGACACAATGGACAGGGCATCGTGGTGAGGAGAGACATGGAGGTGTCAGAGGTTGTGGAGGAGAACACAATGGACAGAGCATCGTGGTGAGGAGAGACATGGAGGTGTCAGAGGTTGTGGAGGAGGACACAATGAACAGGGCATCGTGGTGAGGAGAGACATGGAGGTGACAGAGGTTGTGGAGGAGGACACAATGGACAGGGCATCATGGTGAGGAGAGACATGAAGGTGACAGAGGTTGTGGAGGAGGACGCAATGAACAGGGCATCGTGGTGAGGAGAGACATGGAGGTGACAGAGGTTGTGAAGGAGGATGCAATGGACAGGGCATCATGGTGAAGAAAGACATGGAGGTGTCAGAGGTTGTGGAGGAGGATACAACGGACAGCGCATCATGGTGAGGAGAGACATGGAGGTGTCAGAGGTTGTGGAGGAGGATACAACGGACAGCGCATCATGGTGAGGAGAGACATGAAGGTGTCAGAGGTTGTGGAGGAGGATACAACGGACAGGGCATCGTGGTGAGGAGAAACGTGGAGATGTCACAGGTTGTGGAGGAGGATACAGTGGACAGGGCATCATGGTGAGGAGAGATATGTAGGTGTCAGAGGTTGTGGAGGAGGATACAATGGACAGAGCATCGTGGTTAGGAGAGACATGGAGGTGTCAGAGGTTGTGGAGGAGGATACGATGGACAGGGCATCATGGTGATGAGATACATGGAGGTGTCAGAGGTTGTGGAGGAGGATACGATGGACAGGGCATCATGGTGAGGAGAGACATGGATGTGACAGAGGTTGTGGAGGACGCAATGGACTGGGCATCATGGTTAGGAGAGACATGGAGGTGTCAGAGGTTGTGGAGGAGGATACGATGGACAGTGCATCATGGTGAGGAGAGACATGGAGGTGTCAGAGGTTGCGGTGGAGGATGCAATGGAGAGGGCATCATGGTGAGGAGAGACATGGAGGTCACAGAGGTTGTGGAGGAGGACGCAATGAACAGGACATCGTGGCGAGGAGAGACATGGAGGTGTCAGAGGTTGTGGAGGAGGATACGATGAACAGGACGTCATGGTGAGGAGAGACGTGGAGGTGACAGAGGTTGTAGAGGAGGATGCAATGAACAGGGCATCGTGGCGAGGAGAGACATGGAGGTGTCAGAGGTTGTGGAGGAGGATACAATGAACAGGGCATCATGGTGAGGAGAGACATGGAGGTGACAGAGGTTGTAGAGGAGGACGCAATGAACAGGGCATCGTGGTGAGGAGAGACATGGAGGTGACAGAGGTTGTGAAGGAGGATGCAGTGGACAGGGCATAATGGTGAGGAGAGACATGGAGGTGTCAGAGGTTGTGGAGGAGGATACAACGGACAGCGCATCATGGTGAGGAGAGACATGGAGGTGTCAGAGGTTGTGGAGGAGGATACCACGGACAGCGCATCATGGTGAGGAGAGACATGAAGGTGTCAGAGGTTGTGGAGGAGGATACAACGGACAGGGCATCGTGGTGAGGAGAAACGTGGAGATGTCACAGGTTGTGGAGGAGGATACAGTGGACAGGGCATCATGGTGAGGAGAGATATGTAGGTGTCAGAGGTTGTGGAGGAGGATACAATGGACAGGGCATCATGGTGAGGAGAGACATGGAGGTGACAGAGGTTGTGGAGGAGGACGCAATGGACAGGGCATCATGGTGAGGAGAGACATGGAGGTGTCAGAGGTTGTGGAGGAGGATACGATGGACAGGGCATCATGGTGAGGAGAGACATGGAGGTGACAGAGGTTGTGGAGGATGCATTGGACTGGGCATCATTGTTAGGAGAGACATGGAGGTGTCAGAGGTTGTGGAGGAGGATACGATGGACAGGGCATCATGGTGAGGAGAGACATGGAGGTGTCAGAGGTTGCGGTGGAGGATGCAATGGACAGGGCATCATGGTGAGGAGAGACATGGAGGTCACAGAGGTTGTGGAGGAGGACGCAATGAACAGGGCATCGTGGCGAGGAGAGACATGGAGGTGACAGAGGTTGTAGAGGAGGATGCAATGAACAGGGCATCGTGGCGAGGAGAGACATGGAGGTGTCAGAGGTTGTGGAGGAGGATACAATGAACAAGGCATCATGGCGAGGCGAGACATGGAGGTGTCAGAGGTTGTGGAGGAGGATACAATGAACAGGGCATCATGGTGAGGAGAGACATGGAGGTGTCAGAGGTTGTGGAGGAGGACACAACGAACAGGGCGTCATGGTGAGGAGAGACATGGAGGTGACAGAGGTTGTAGAGGAGGATGCAATGAACAGTGCATCATGGCGAGGAGAGACATGGAGGTGTCAGAGGTTGTGGAGGAGGATACAATGAACAGGGCATCATGGTGAGGAGAGACATGGAGGTGTCAGAGGTTGTGGAGGAGGATACAATGAACAAGGCATCGTGGCGAGGAGAGACATGGAGGTGTCAGAGGTTGTGGAGGAGGATACTATGAACAGGGCATCGTGGCGAGGAGAGACATGGAGGTGACAGAGGTTGTGGAGGACGTAATGAACAGGGCATTGTGGCGAGGAGAGACATGGAGGTGACAGAGGTTGTGGAGGACGCAGTGAACAGAGCATCGTGGCGAGGAGAGATATGGAGGTCACAGAGGTTGTGGAGGAGGGCGCAATGGACAGGGCATCATGGTGAGGAGACATGGGGGTGACAGAGGTTGTGGAGAATGCAATGAAGAGAGCATCGTGGCGAGGAGAGATATGGAGGTCACAGAGGTTGTGGAGGAGGACGCAATGGACAGTGCATCATGGTGAGGAGAGACATGGAGGTGTCAGAGGTTGTGGAGGAGGATACGATGAACAGGGCATCATGGTGAGGAGAGACGTGGAGGTGACAGAGGTTGTAGAGGAGGACGCAATGAACAGGACATCGTGGCGAGGAGACGTGGAGGTGACAGAGGTTGTAGAGGAGGACGTAATGTCGCGGCGGACAAGGATCCAAGCAGCCACTCCCAACACAGAAGGGAAGAAATGGTCGACAGAAGATGCCGTATACGTGATGAAAACGTACCTGAGGTGAAGCCTGGCTCACACACACAGCGCACTGTACTGGAGGTGTAGTCCTGCACACATTTGCCATGAGGGTCACAGGGTCCGGGGTTGCACAGACTGCCAGGGAGCGGTCGCGTCTCACACCTCGAGCCCGTGAAGCCCTCTGCACACTTACAGCTGTAGCCTGCCACAGCGTCGGTGCACTTCCCGCCGTACATGCACGGTTTGTCCTGGCAGTCATCTTTACAACAATAACAACAACATACAGCGGTTGTCCTGGTAGTCATCTGTACAACAACAACATACATGGGTTTTCCTGGAAATCATCTGTACAACAATATACAGAGGTTTTCCTCAGTCATCTGCACAACAACAACAACAACATGCTGGGGTTATCCTAGCAATCATCTGTGCAACAACAACATACTGGGGATGTCTTCACAGTCATCTATGCAACAACAAAATACAGGGGTTGTCCTGGCATTCATCTATATAACAACATTTAGGGGCTGTCCTGGCAGTCATTTGTACAACAACAACAACATACAGGGTTTGTCCTGGCAGTCATCTGTATAACAACAACAACATACAGGGTTTGTCCTGGCAGTCATCTGTACAACAACAACAACATACAGGGGTTGTCCTAGTAGTCATCTGTACAACAATAACAACATACAGGGGTTGTCCTGGCAGTCATCTATACAACAACTTACAGGGGTTGTTCTGACAGTCATCTGTACAACAACAACATACAAGGGTTCTCCTGGCAGTCATATATACAACAACTTACATGTGTTTTTATGGCAGTCATATGTACAACACCAACAACATACAGGGGTTGTCCTGGCAGGCATCTATACAACAACTTACAGGGGTTGTTCTGACAGTTATCTGTACAACAACATACAAGGGTTCTCCTGGCAGTCATATATACAACAACTTACAGGTGTTTTTATGGCAGTCATCTGTACAACACCAACAACATTCAGGGGTTGTCTTGGCAGTCATATATACAACAACTTACAGGTGTTTTTATGGCAGTCATCTGTACAACAACAACAACATACAGGGGTTGTCCTGGCAGTCATCTATACAACAACTTACAGGGGTTGTTCTGACAGTCATCTGTACAACAACAACATACAAGGGTTCTCCTGGCAGTCATATATACAACAACTTACAGGTGTTTTTATGGCAGTCATCTGTACAACACCAACAACATTCAGGGGTTGTCTTGGCAGTCATATGTACACCAACAACATACAGGGGTTGTCCTGGCAGTCATCTATACAACAACTTACAAGGGTTGTTCTGACAGTCATCTGTACAACAACAACATACAAGGGTTCTCCTGGCAGTCATATATACAACAACTTACAGGTGTTTTTATGACAGTCATCTGTACAACACCAACAACATTCAGGGGTTGTCCTGGCAGTCATATATAAATGATATAGCACATTCTAGTGACCTTTTTAAATTCATAACATATGCTGACGACACCACCCTCACTAGTACACTAAAAACATTTAATGATTCAGAAGGCCAAATGCGAAGTGAAAATATTAACAAAGAACTAACAAAGATTAGTAATTGGTTAAAAGCTAATAAACTGTCACTAAATGCCAAAATGACTAAATTCATGATTTTTCATATGCCGCAAAAGAAAATAGAATACCCCGTGTTACAAATAGATGGGGCACACATTGAATGTGTAAATGATTTCAATTTTTTAGGCATCACAATAAATAACCATTTAAACTGGCAGAGTCATACAAACAAAATAGCAAATAAAATTTCTAAAACAATAGGCATACTAAATAAACTTAAACATTTGTTACCACCTAATACATTATATATTATGTACAATGCTCTTATTCTCCCTCATATTAATTATGGCTTACTTTTATGGGGTCATCAGGCACATCAAATTTTCAAATTACAGAAAAAAGCAATACGAATAATATTCTTAAGTAAATATAATGCACACACAAGTCCTATTTTTAAAAGACTTCAGTTGCTAAAGTTGGATGACATTTATAAAATCCAACAATTAAAATTTTATTATAAATTAATTAACAATCTTTTACCCTACTACTTCAATGTTTTTCCAAACACACACATCTATAATATTCATCAGCACTGCACACGTGAAAGAAATAATCTGTATATGTCCAGATTCAAACATGAATTTGCCAAAAAATGCATTAGACACAACATAGTTGAGACAGTTAACAATACGCCAAGTATTATCATTAATAAAATTTACACCCACAGTCTGTATGGTTTTTCAACATACACAAAAAACTTTTTTATTTTAAATTATGAATGTTGTTGTCATATTCATAATTGCTTTATTTGTCATTCGTAATACGTATTGAAATGTATACCTAAGTATCCATATGTACGTCAATTATTTGTACAAGAGTACATTTAATCAGTCCTTGTATTATGTATGTATGACGTATGTTGATACACTGAGTAATTATCAACTGCAAAACAAGGCATATGCTATTCTGATTTGTGACATGTCAATTTTTATGTTGATTATATTTGTGGGGTGGCTCTTGTGCTAGCGATATTGTATATCTTAATGGGAGTCTCTCGACCTTATCTAGTACTCATGTTATTCATTGTGTATATATCGTATTTATAGGTCAAATAAACTGATTCTGATATGTGAAAAAACAACACACATGGGTTGTCCTGGCAGTCATCTGTACAAAAACAACATACAGGTGTTGTCCTGGCAGTCATCTGTACAATAACAACATACAGGTGTTGTTATGGCAGTCATCTGTACAATAACAACATACAGGTGTTGTTATGGCAGTCATCTGTACAATAACAACATGCAGGGGTTGTTATGGCAGTCATATGTACAACAACAACATACAGGTGTTGTTATGGCAGTCATCTGTACAATAACAACATGCAGGGGTTGTTATGGCAGTCATATGTACAACAACAACATACAGGTGTTGTTATGGCAGTCATATGTACAACAACAACATGCAGGGGTTGTTATGGCAGTCATCTGTACAAAAACAACATACAGGTGTTGTCCTGGCAGTCATCTGTACAATAACAACATGCAGGGGTTGTTATGGCAGTCATATGTACAACAACAACATACTGGGGTTGTCCTGGCAGTCATCTGTACAACAACAACATACACGGGTTGTCCTGGCAGTCATCTGTACAACAACAACATCCAGGTGCTTTATGTCAGTCATCTATACAACAACAACATGTACAACAACAACATACACGGGTTGTCCTGGCAGTCATCTGTACAACAACAACATCCAGGTGCTTTATGTCAGTCATCTATACAACAACAACATACAGGGGTTGTTATGGCAGTCATCTGTACAATAACAACATACTGGGGTTGTCCTGGCAGTCATCTATACAACAACAACATACAGGAGTTGTCCTGGCAGTCATCTGTACAATAACAACATACAGGTGGTTTTATAGCAGTCATCTGTACAACAACATCCAGGTGCTTTATGTCAGTCATCTATACAACAACAACATACAGGGGTTGTTATGGCAGTCATCTATACAACAACAACATACAGGAGTTGTCCTGGCAGTCATCTGTACAGTAACAACATACAGGTGGTTTTATAGCAGTCATCTGTACAACAACATCCAGGTGCTTTATGTCAGTCATCTATACAACAACAACATACAGGGGTTGTTATGGCAGTCATCTCTACAACAACAACATACAAGGGTGGTCATGGCAGTCATCTGTACAACAACAACATACTGGGGTTGTCCTGGCAGTATCTGTACAACAACATTATAATTATTGTCACCAGTACAAGAAGACCATATCCATGTGTTCCTACCTATGTTTGTCTCACACTTCTTCCCTGTATAGCCGGGGGGACAGTTGCACACATAGCGGATGTCACTGATCTCCACGCACTCCGCGCCGTGCTGACAGTCGTTGTTGCCACACAACTTCTTCCTGTCATTGCACCTTTCAACACAAGGACACAGGCTGTGAACACACAAACACAACACAAGGACACAGGCTGTGAACACACAAACACAACACAAGGAAACAGGCAATGGACACACAAACACAACACAAGGAAACAGGCAATGGACACACAAACACAACACAAGGACACAGGCTGTGAACACACAAACACAACACAAGGAAACATGCAATGGACACACAAACACAACACAAGGAAACAGGCAATGGACACACAAACACAACACAAGGACACAGGCTGTGAACACACAAACACAACACAAGGACACAGGCAGTGAACACACAAACACAACGAAACAGGCTATGAACACACAAACACAACACAAGGACACAGGCAGTGAACACACAAACTCAACACAAGGAAACAGGCTGTGAACACACAAACACAACACAAGGACACAGGCATTGAACACACAAACACAACAGATGGAAACAGGCAGTGAACACACAAACACACAACACAAGGACACAGCCTGTGAACACACAAACACAACAGAAGGAAACAGGCAGTGAACACACAAACACACAACACAAGGAAACAGGGTGCTTGCATATAGATCCTTTAAAGGATGGGGTCTAGCTCCTGTACTGTGCACTGTCTTTGCTGTTGTTACTCTCCACTGACACATGGTTCCCTTATAAGGGATGGAGTTTAGCTCCTGTACTGGTGCACTGCCCTTGCTGTTGTTGCCCTCCACTGACACCCGGTTCCCTTATAAGGGATGGGATCTAGCTCCTGTACTGGTGCACTGCCCTTGCTGTTGTTGCCCTCCACTGACACACGGTTCCCTTATAAGGGATGGGGTCTAGCTCCTGTACTGGTGCACTGCCCTTGCTGTTGTTGCCCTCCACTGACACACGATTCCCTTATAAGGGATGGGGTCTAGCTCCTGTACTGGTGCACTGCCCTTGCTGTTGTTGCCCTCCACTGACACACGGTTCCCTCATAAGGGATGGGGTCTAGCTCCTGTACTGGTGCACTGCCCTTGCTGTAGTTGCCCTCTACTGACACATGGTTCCCTTATAAGGGATGGAGTCTAGCTCCTGTACTGGTGCACTGCCCTTGCTGTAGCTGCCCTCCACTGACACACGGTTCCCTTATATGGGATTGGGTCTAGCTCCTGTACTGGTGCACTGCCCTTGCTGTTGTTGCCCTCCACTGACACACGGTTCCCTTATAAGGGATGGGGTCTAGCTCCTGTACTGGTGCACTGCCCTTGCTGTTGTTGCCCTCTACTGACACACGGTTCCCTTATAAGGGATGGGGTCTAGCTCCAGTACTGGTGCACTGCCCTTGCTGTAGTTGCCCTCCACTGACACACGGTTCCCTTATAAGGGATGGGGTCTAGCTCCAGTACTGGTGCACTGCCCTTGCTGTTGTTGCCCTCCACTGACACACGGTTCCCTTATAAGGGATGGGGTCTAGCTCCTGTACTGGTGCACTGCCCTTGCTGTTGTTGCCCTCCACTGACACACGGTTCCCTTATAAGGGATGGGGTCTAGCTCCAGTACTGGTGCACTGCCCTTGCTGTAGTTGCCCTCTGTTGACACATGGTTCCCTTATAAGGGATGGAGTCTAGCTCCAGTACTGGTGCACTGCCCTTGCTGTAGTTGCCCTCTGTTGACACACGGTTCCCTTATAAGGGATAGGGTCTAGCTCCTGTACTGGTGCACTGCCCTTGCTGTTGTTGCCCTCCACTGACACACGGTTCCCTTATTAGGGATGGGGTCTAGTTCCTGTACTGGTGCACTGCCCTTGCTGTAGTTGCCCTCTACTGACACACGGTTCCCTTATAAGGGATGGAGTCTAGCTCCTGTACTGGTGCACTGCCCTTGCTGTAGTTGCCCTCTACTGACACATGGTTCCCTTATATGGGATGGGGTCTAGCTCCTGTACTGGTGCACTGCCCTTGCTGTAGTTGCCCTCCACTGACACACGGTTCCCTTATATGGGATGGGGTCTAGCTCCAGTACTGTGCACTGCCCTTGCTGTTGATGCCCTCCACTGACACACAGTTCCCTTATATGGGATGGGGTCTAGCTCCTGTACTGTACACTGCCCTTGCTGTTGTTGCCCTCCACTGACACACGGTTCCCTTATATGGGATGGGGTCTAGCTCCTGTACTGTGCACTGCCCTTGCTGTTGTTGCCCTCCACTGACACACGGTTCCCTTATAAGGGATGGGGTCTAGCTCCTGTACTGTGCACTGCCCTTGCTGTTGTTGCCCTCCACTGACACATGGTTTCCTTATATGGGATGGGGTCCAGCTCCTGTACTGGTGCACTGCCCTTGCTGTAGATGCCCTCCACTGACACACGGTTCCCTTATATGGGATGGGGTCTAGCTCCTGTACTGCTGCACTGCCCTTGCTGTAGTTGCTCTCCACTGACACCAGGTGTTATGTAGAACCCTTCTATAAAAAGAAGTGACACAAACCTTCTGCCAGTGTAGACATCGGTGGTGCGACAGAGACACTCAAAGTCTAGATGCAGGTCCTTACACATCCCGTCATGGAGACACGGGTCCTCTGCACAGTCGTTCTCATCTCTCTCACACCGACTGCCGTTGTATGCTGCAACAGTTGCTGTGTGTGTACATGGCAGTTACAATATTCACGTTAAATGCTCAAAATCACATTTATCAATATTATATTATAATTTTCAACAGCAACTGCTCGTCATTGCACATTGTTATAGGCTGTTGTCACTTCTACAAGCACATTTCATGTACACACCTGTCTCATTTCTACACACCTGTCTCATTTCTACACGTGTGTCATTTCTACACGTGTCTCATTTCTACATGTGTCTCATTTCTACACACCTGTGTCATTTCTACTGTGTCTCATTCCAACACATATCTCAATTCTACACACCAGTCTCAATTCTACTCACCTGTCTAACGTCTATACACGCATCTCATTTCTACACACCTGTCCAACATCTACACACCTGTCCAACATCTACACACATGTCTAATGTCTACACACCTGTGGATGTCTCCTGCACCTTCCTGTAGACCGTCCTGCCCATGATGTCTGTCACAGTCTTGCCATCCTCGCTGTTGTAGGTATAGCACGTAGTGCCGTCGTGCATGGCCATCACACAGAGGGTGTCGTTGGCACAGAAATCCTGACAGATCTTCTTCTCCGTTGTAACCATGGTGTCATCTGGGGTTCCTGTCACTGATTTACCAGCATCCTCTTTCAACACGGTCCGCGTTCCTGCAATGCAAGTTGATAAACTAGACAGAATACAAAGAAGAGCAACCAAGGTGATTCCAACTGAGAATAAGATACCGTAGTTATGAACGTCACCTAACAGAATGTGGTTTCACACCACTAGAGACAAGGGGATTAAGGAGAGATCAAATAAAAGGTTTTTAAAATAATAAATGATAACAATGAGGTTGGTAGAAATATTTTCTTTACATTTTTTGTGGGTAATAGAAAGAGGAGGTATAAAACAACATTAGTAAAAGAACTGTGAAGACTGGTTATGAGAATGTACTGAGTGAAACTTAAATTAGCAATCTCACTAAACTCACCTCGATATCAATCAATCAGTCAGTCAATCAACCAACAAACCAACCAATCAATCAATAACTCTCAACTTGTCCACTGATATTTGCAACACAAGCTGTATAAACAGAACAATGTACACACACAGACGGTGCTGACTGTGGTTTTATGCGCCACTGACTGTATGCAGAGCATAAGAAATTTACTTCTAATGACTGATAACAACGTTTTCATTAATAAACATTAAAAAGAAAATGAAACCACAGGCAATTGTGGGATATCGAGGTGTGTTTAGTGAGTGTTAAGATGGCAGCAAGGAGGCTGACTTATGGTTGACTCATTGTGGGATATCGAGGTGTGTTTAGTGAGTGCGAGGTGTTGCGGAGGCAGCCTTATGGTTGGCTCATTGCAGGATATCGAGGTGTGTTTAGTGAGTGCGAGGTGTTGTAGAGGCAGCCTTACGGATGACTCATTACGGGATATCGAGGTGTGTTTAGTAAGTGCGAGGTGTTGTGGAGGCAGCCTTATGGTTGACTCATTACAGGATATCGAGGTGTGTTTAGTGAGTGCGAGGTGTTGCAGAGGCAGCCTTATGGTTGACTCATTGCAGGATATCGAGGTGTGTTTTGTGAGTGCAAGGTGTTGCAGAGGCAGCCTTATGGTTGACTCATTGCAGGATATCGAGGTGTGTTTAGTGAGTGCGAGGTGTTGCAGAGGCAGCCTTATGGTTGACTCATTGCAGGATATCGAGGTGTGTTTAGTGAGTGCGAGGTGTTGTGGAGGCAGCCTTATGGTTGACTCATTGCAGGATATCGAGGTGTGTTTAGTGAGTGCGAGGTGTTGCAGAGGCAGCCTTATGGTTGACTCATTGGAGGATATCGAGGTGTGTTTAGTGAGTGCGAGGTGTTGTGGAGGCAGCCTTATGGTTGACTCATTGCAGGTTATCGAGGTGTGTTTTGTGAGTGCAAGGTGCCGCGTCTTTGGCGAAGCCGACCTTACCGTAAGGGATATCGGCGGTGCGTTTAGTGAGCGCGCAGGTGCTGTGGAGGCAGCCTATTATGGCTGACCTGGCATTGCAGGTTTATCGAGGTGTGCTTTGGTGAGCGCAAGAGATGCTGGCGGCAGCCCATGGTTGACCCAATGCAGCAGATATCGAGGTGTGTTGAAGGAGCAGGTGTCAGGAGGCAGCCTTAAGGGTTGGAATTCTTCCACGCGCTATCATCTATGCGTGCTCTTTGTGAGCGCAAGCGCGCTGCAGAGGCAGCCTTTGCCATTGACCTTACTGCAGGATGCCATCGAGGTGCGTTTAGTGGAGTGCTGCAGGTGCCGCAGAGGCAGCCTATGGCTGGACTCATTGTAAGGATATCGAGGTGTGTTTAGCGGAGTGCCAGGTGCTGTGGAGGCAGCTCCATGGTTGATCTACTGCAGGATATCAGGTGCGTCGAAGAGTGCTGTAAAAGCAGCAGAGGGCAGCCTTATGGTTGACTCAATGCAGGATATCGAGGTGTGTTTAGTGAGTGCGAGGTGTTGTGGAGGCAGCCTTATGGTTGACTCATTGCAGGTTATCGAGGTGTGTTTTGTGAGTGCAAGGTGTTGCAGAGGCAGCCTTATGGTTGACTCATTGCAGGATATCGAGGTGTGTTTAGTGAGTGTGAGGTGTTGCAGAGGCAGCCTTATGGTTGACTCATTGCAGGATATCGAGGTGTGTTTAGTGAACAAGAACAAGAAAGTTTTATTTAGACCCCAATTACAATATGTGTATAATATCAAATTAACATAACATGAACAGGCATATATATATATTACAACGAGCTCTTGGTCACTTCGTTTTGTGAAAGCAGACGGAGTGGTCGCATCAAACAATTTTGGCCCTCCCATCCCTCCCAAATTTTTGATAGCGTTAGGGACATACCATGTACATCATTGGTGGAAGAGGGGTTGATAGCAAATCTCAAAGCTTTCCCCGTTTTCTTAGTGCAGGTGGACAATGTGTTCACGGGGTTTTAACGCCGAGACAGCTCGCTTCTCTTCCACCGGTGATTTTAGTAAGTGGGGCGTAATGGCCCCACTTATAGGTTTAGGCTAAATCTTGATACAATGTAACTCTTCAGCAGGTAGTTGGGATTATAGTTAGGTGAATGAATGGTGTGCTTGGTTAGTACGGTACGGTGCCTAAGGTCTACTGTGATTACAGTAGTAATGATGTTGTATATATCTATAACAATACTGCTAATGTTGTATATGCCGAAATGTGGGCTCTGTCAACCTGAGGGACAGGAGACTAGTATGGGCTCAGTCACAGGCCTGGCCTTGGGATGTAGAGCCCACATTTCTCTCTTTAACTTAATCTCTTAATAAACGTCATTCATTTGGCCTTCTTTCATCACTATTCATGACTTGTGTTGGTGCTTGCATAAATATATATATATACAAATGCAGTGTTATTTCAAATTAGATGGGGTCTGTGACTCCTATTAAGACAATAACAGTCGCTCTCATAGGAGCCACAGTAAATAATTTGTTTCAATTCAATTTTACCGAAGGAAGTGCAAATGTAAATGTAAAAGTGCAGGAAAAGAAAAGAAACCGAGATTATTTGATTACATATATGCATGTACTGGAGTATTAAAGGTATGTTAAAATAAACAAATACTAGTTGTCAATAGTACACTTCAATATACTTGATATGTATGTGTATATGCACAAATACAATATCCATATGCTGATTTATATATATACAATACATATCCATACATATCACATGCATTAATACAGTTTTAATGACTTTGATAGCATGTATAGCAGTTTAATATTGTACACGTATCTACGTATTTTTCTAATAAATTGTTTTTTGCATAATTACCAAAACTTCTGAAGCTATGTGTTCCAATCTTCTCTGTGACTAACTTTGAGGTATTGTTAATGACATGTGGCAAACTGTATCTAAGACATCTTTTGGCAAATTCATGTTTTGTTCTGAATGGGTGTAACTCTGTTTTTTCCTTGTGTTGTAATTGTGTACGTAAGCATTTGTAATTATTTTCCAATTTAATAGGTAAGCAGGGAGGTCATGATGTACATATTTATAATAAAACTTAAGTTCATGTAATTTTAACATGTCATCAATTTTTAAGATATTCAATTTTTTGAAAAGTGGCTCAGAGTGAATTATATTTACTTATAGATAAAATTCTCATAGCTTTCTTTTGTATTTTCAACATTCGACTACCTTGGTATCCCCACACCATAATGCAATAGTTGATATGTGATAAAAATAACGTATTATATAAGATAATTTTAATTTCTAGGGGAAAGACATATTTTAGTCTGTTTAAGATGCCGACTGTTTTGGAACACTTGTTTGATACTTTTTCAATGTGTTTATTCCAATTTAAATTTGTATCTAAAGTAAGTCCTAAAAAATTAAATTCATCTACTCTTTCAATGTTTGTACCATTTATATTGAGCATAAAGTTATCGACAGCTTTATTTTGCATGTGAAAAATCATATATTTGGATTTGTTTCTGTTTAATGATAATTTATTAATGTTTAACCATTCAATTATTTTAAGGAGTTCATCGTTTATTGCCGATTCTATATTTCTATTTGGGGAGTTACCTTGAAAATAATTGATGGTGCTAAATAAGGTGGTATCGTCGGCATACATAATAAAGTTAAACATTTCGCTAGCTTTAGGGAAATCATTAATGTATATTATGAATAATAGGGGACCAAGAATAGATCCTTGTGGTACACCAATTGTGATAGGTAGAATATCAGAACTTTCATTTTGAAATTGGTTGTATTGTCTTCTATTGCTTAAGTAGCTATTAAATAGATTCAGGGTAGGACCCTGTAATCCATAATATCTTAGTTTAGTTAATAGTATCGAGTGATCAATTGTATCGAAGGCCTTAGAGAGGTCAAGAAAAATACTGAAAGGAACATAATTTTTATCAATTTGTGTAATTATTCTATCTATTAGTTCAAGTGATGCATACTCGGTAGAGTGTTTTTTCTAAAACCATATTGATTTTTAACAAATAGATCAGAATCATTAAAGTATGCTGTTAGTTGACTAGATATTATTTTCTCTATCACTTTTGAAATTGTTGGAAGAAGAGATATGGGTCTATAATTTTTAAAATCAGATGGGTCATCTTTCTTAAAAATAGGAATTACTTTAGCGAGTTTAAGTGTATCGGGAAATATACCAGTATTTATTACTTGATTTATTACCAGGGTTAATGGTTTGATGATGGAGGGTTCAATTATTTTCAAAAGTTTACAGGAAATACCGTCATAGCCACTACTGTTTTTATTGGGAAGGCTTTCAATGGTTTTCTTGACTATTTCTTCATCAACATTTAGTAGACTGAAAACGGAATGGACATTATCATTTAAGTAGTAATTGTAATCCTTATTTCCATTGTAATGAATGTCTTGTGCTGTCGACTGACCTATACTTGTAAAAAAGTTGTTAAATTGGTTTGCAATAACCGTTTTATCTGTTATAGTTATACCGTTACTTTTAAACAAAACAGTGTTGTTTGAATTGTTTTTGGAGATAAATTCATTTATGATTTTCCATGTATTTCTGATGTCATCTTTATATCGGTTAAAGCGTGACTCAAAGTACATTTGTTTGGCAGTACGAATATTTTTCTTTAATATTGAGTTATATGTTTTTAGGTTAGTTAGAAGGACTTCGTACATAGGTAAATTTGGATTATACATTTTTAATTTCTTATAAAGCGAGTCTCGATATTTGATTGATTTTAGAAGACCGTGTGTGATCCAGGTTGAATGCTTATGTTTGTATTTATTATATTTCATGATTTTAACAGGCATATGCTTATTCTTAGCATGCATAATTTCTTCGTGTATTATGTTATAATTTAAATTGGGGTCAGCCGTAGGAGATTTGTTTAGTTTGTTATACATTGCATCCGAATTTATCTCTAGTTTAACATTATGCATAGCTACCTTATTTTGTAGATTTACTCAAACAAATTTTGGAGGAGGTTTGGATTTTACGTTGATATTCATGATTAGGAAGTAAGGTTGATGATCAGAAAGGGTATTTGTGAAGATTCCTGCAGTGCTATCTAATATTTATTTATTTAATTTACTGAAAAAGTTGTCTATCAGTGTTCCGTTAGTTCTGGTAAAGCGAGTTGGAAAGGTAATTTGTGGATAGAGACTGTATGAAATTATAGTATCAAAAAATTCACTATATATTTTGTTCTCGTTTTTTTCTTCAATAGATTGATATTGAAATCGCCTGAAATTATTAGATTATTACAACTTTCTAGAGTAGCCATTGTTGTTGAAAATTCAGCTATGAAATCTATAATATTTTGATTTAGTGACCTAGGCGGTCTGTATATGTTTCCAATAGTAAGTGTTTTTGATAAGCTGCCTCCAGTTACTTGAATTACTAACCCCTCCCAATGTTCATACATGTTGATATTCTTAAGTACTTTATATTTACATTTATTATCTACGTAAATTATTAAACCCCCTTTGACACTACAATGTTTCCCCTGAGCAATTAGATCATATCCGTGTAAACTGAATTGAGATAAATTATCATGATTTGACTTCCATGTTTCTTGCAAACATATAATGCTAAATTTAAATTGTTTAGTATTTAGAAGCTCTACAAAAAGTTCAAGTTCATCAAATTTAGCATTAATGGATTGAATATTTAAGCTTAGGATACGAAAATTATCAGTATTTTTGTGTGCTAACTTGTGAAACATATCGATGTCATAGTATGAAGAACAATGGATCAACTGAGGTTCATTTTGTTCAGTACTATTTTCGTTTATATCTAGAAGATTTATTAAAGAACAGTTTCGGATACCTCCCAAGTGGGAGAGAAAAGTCACATCAGAAGTCATTGCTTAGGCTCGGACATGAACCAATAATATTGCCAGCCTTTGTACGTATGTTAGGTATTTTACAAAAAAGTGAACTTGTGTGTATTTATTTCCTGTGCATATATGAATGTTTAGAAATACTCCGTGTGTAACAGGGCAGATATCAGAGTAGTCAAGACTAGACTTAGAATAAAATTAATATAAAGATAAGAAGAAAAAAAAACATGACAGATTGGGTGATGGGTCATGAATATAAGGCGTAACGCCAGGGAAAGGGGTGAGCTATGTTATCAACAGTGGCTGCATATAAATTAACAGTTGTCAATCTAAAAATAATAATAGAAGAGATATAATGTCTTGATTAGTCCAGTATCAAGATATCAAAAGTAATTAAGCATTACTGATGTTATGAGGAGAGAAACGATTAGTTATAATACTAGTTTTTTTAATGTCATTCATACAAAAAAAGAAAACAAAAGGGCATGAATGGCCCATATATCATCAGATATATCAACAATACTGCAAACTGTTAATTGCAGTTGGTCATACAGCATAAGTAGATTATGTAATTATTATTTTTAAAAATATGAATTAGCATGTTGATAATAATTTTAACCGACAGAAGAACAGCAATATATAAAAATAGAAATACATAAAAA
>CM034534.1:71199694-71242194 GCA_020002185.1 Paraescarpia echinospica
AGCGAAAGAACACAGGACGAGGAGACTGGACCACGGTGCTCCAAGATTAGTGTAGGGCCTATTAATATTATTATAGATATCTTGATGCGATTTTGATTTGAAGTTTTGTAAGGAGATACGGTAGAATTGATTTGAACTGATCATATCTTTCCGCGAGTGTGGTGGCTTCGCGATTTGCAATCTACGTACGGGGAGGTATGACGTAGATTTCGTAATTCGAATCAAGAAACAATATATTCCAAGACTTCATAGCGAATTGACATATCCAGTACGTCACGGTTTAATTGGTACAATCGAATTTTTCGCTTCAGCTCCGTCAAGCTTTGCCACCCCAACAATGTTCATGACGGATACATACGTGAATTACATTACCATTGCTGCATGGCATCTCATAAATCAAATATTCCCGCATACATTTGTCACTTCACGAACGTTGTCTTATGTTCTTATCTTAAAGAAACACTTTTGTGACCAGAATTTCAACAAAGTATACGACGGAATGTTAGAACCCACCACATATTTTCTGATGGCTTGACGGAGATTTTACTAGGCAATTTGTCACGTGATGGATAGGTTCATTCGTAGCGAAAAGTTTCGATGTGTAGAACAAAGCGAACGGTTTTTCGGAAAAATTCCTCGCCGTCATGATGTCTGACGATCGAATTTAAAAACACGTCCTTTTAGGCATTATTACTGAATATCTACATATCTTGCCTCATCCAACAAGTCATTAGCGTCATATCGTTAATATCACATTTGTATTAGTTGTGTAACATTTTTGTCATTGGCGTCACGCTGGCCTATAATCAAACTGATTGAACATATGTTTAATTAGGTCAAATAGTGTTGTATGCCTATAATTTGATCAAAATTAATAAAAAAATGAACACACATTGTGTTGCACGTACAATATCAGGTGAAAGATAATCGTGCGACGCTATATATATAGTTTTAGGCTTTCAATCCTCCCTGTGTGCCGGTTTGCAGGGAAAGGCATGGGCATGGATATATTTTAAAGCAAAGCCCTACTGTATCATGTTGCGAAAACAACTATTTATTTCTGATAATAACGTGTTTCAAGCAATTTAAAACTATTATATGTTTAAAATAATAATAATATGTTTTCCTTTATCAAGATATAACAAGATTGCCACCCAGAGAATTAACTCTAGATGCCAAGTGGACAAGGAAGCCTTTTGGCTTATTGAGAATACAACGCTTTTTATAGGTCAACGTGTATCACACCCTTCTGAGGTATGTGTCGATTTTATTTTTAAACGTATCCACGCTACTAGCACCCACGCACTCAGCAGATAATCTGTTCCATTCATTTACAGTCCTTTGTGAAAATAAGAACTTTCTTATTTATAATCTACTCTGCTCCTTTACTAATGTAACTTCATGTCTTCTAGTCCCTCTATCTTTCTGTTATACAAATTATATCAATATTTTCATAATCATTCAATATTTTAAACACATCCCTCTGATCTTCTCTCAATCTCCTGGTCTATAGTATTAAACCACATTCTTTTAGGCGTATTTAGTAACTAAGTCCCCTCAGTTTTTGTATCATTTTAGTCGCTCTCTTCTGTACTCTTTCTAGCATATCTATGTCATTCTTGTGATACGGCCTCCACGCTTGTATGCCATATCTTACATGAGGCCTAACTATTGTTTTGTACAACGGTATTGTTAGTTCTGTTTCCTTATTCGCTATAATTCGCCTAATTAATCCAACGATAATTTTTCCTATGAAACTACAATTCGGCACCGAAACCTTCATATCAGCACTAATGATACACCCTAAGTCTTTTTTTTACAACAGTACTTAGAACAATACCCTCATTGTATATTGTACATCTTCGTTAACATGTCCTGCGTGGAACATTTACATTTCCCAAAATTGAACATTTGCCAATTTTCAGACCATTTGATCAACCGGTGAAGATCATTTGATAAATACTGTCTATCTCCGTCAGATTTAATCCTTCTAAACACTTTTGTATCATCCGCAAATTTCAACACCTTGCTTGTTATATCATCCTCCAAATCGTTGATATATATTAAGAATAATATGTGTCCCAGTACTGATCCCAGTGGTAACCCACTCAAAACTGATTTCCAATTTGAAGCCTCCCCATCAACTACTATCCGTTGTCTTACGTCAATCAGCCATTTTTCTATCCAGTTAATTATATCATATCCTATGCTATGGGCCTTTAGTTTAAGCAGTAGTCTTTGATGTGGCATTTTGTCGAAAGTTATCTGAAAATCTAAGTAGATGTTATCTACTGGTGATCCCACGTCTACCCATTTAGTGATATCTTCCAAAAAACATAACATCAATATGATGGAGTTAGTTTTAACAAAGTTATATTAATAAAACTATCGATTTAGTCAGATGATATCAGCTGAAGTAGTTCTGAATGAGAGTATGTGCAGTATGCATCATCGTTATCACTGGATTCACGGTGTCGGACATTGATTTGCCGTCTCCACACAAAAAACGATTGTTCATTATGGATTGGCATTTCACCGCCATCCTTATCGCATATGAGATTATTGTATGGTTTTTTTATTTTCTCTGTTATTATCGATTGCCATGAGTGAGTGTCAACAAAATGACCATTGTCACATGTTGTCCTGGAAGAGATATTAGACGCTAAGTAGATGGAAGCGCCTCGATTGGATTTTGTTTGATAGCTTATCTATGTTGCCCCTACTGGTTCTTTATAATACATTAGTTTACAGTTTATCTATACTCTCCACCAGAGTGCGTAGTACAACAGTTACGCATAGAAAAAAGTTTTTCGTCATAAAAAAATTACAAGTAGCTTGACAAAACTGGCTTCGTGGGCAGGCAATCGTGGCAAGAAAAACAGATACGGTCCCGATCAACATGTGATGATGAATGATAATGACGAGGCAATGTTTTTAAGATTGCAAGATATCGTACACTTAACACCTGCGTCGTATTTCACTGTGTGTTTTCCCAGAATAGGATAAACGAATACGAACCAACCGTGACATTACGTCTACTTACAATTGATGCGGTCAATGTATATTCTGCATTGTAGACTGATCTTTAAGATTGCAAGATATCGTACACTTAACACCTGCGTCGTATTTCACTGTGTGTTTTCCCAGAATAGGATAAACGAATACGAACCAACCGTGACATTACGTCTACTTACAATTGATGCGATCAATGTATATTCTGCATTGTAGACTGATCTGGCAAAAAACATCTATGAAGGATGCAAGATAGACGTGTACGCGAACAAGGTGTGTAATTTGTCGCTTCATTTGTAAATACTGCTATCGATAGTATATCTGTATGACCCTATTGGGAACGACTGTTGATTGTTTAGGAACCATGTGTACATACGTCATTGATAGTAATATTTTACATTATATCAATTGTATTCAAACATTTATAATAAGTATGGTTCAGCTGGGAGTATTAATTCTGTAGAGAATCGAAAAAATTTACGGTTTCTATGACATAATAATTCAGGAGGTTTATGGTCAAACCGAAAAATTCATTACAAAAAGCTGACGTTTGCACCATTGATTCCTGGAAATGCCTGAAGCAACATACTAACAGTACAGCTGTATGTTGCTTCAGAAGAGCGACTAGAAGTTTGATCTGTTTATTCGGATTGACAGAACAACTTAAGAGTGGCCAAATACCTGGCGCAGTCGTCTGTCGGGACGTTTGTCTCTGTGTGTGCCGGAGACGGACTCCTCGTTGAGCGGAAAGTGCTGCCGAGTAAGTTACACTGTAGTTATGATGACTAAACTATTTTTAGTAACATAGTGGTGATTATTCAAGATTCAAGATTATATTCAATTTATTTGACCTTGCCCACATACGCACGATATGCATTAATACAGTGGTAATATTAATAATATGTGCGGTCGGTGAGACTCCCGTTAAGACATATATTGTCGCTAGCACGGGAGCCACCCCACCAATGTAAACAATAACAACATGTACATAGTACGATTAGATTAGTAAATTATAATAATTGCTTTAAGAATTACAAATGTAGCTGTTATGGATAAAACAAATTGATTCATAATTTAGAATAATGTAATTTTTGTTGTAACTTGATAAACCATGTAGACTGTGTATACATTTTCTGAATGTTAAAGTCTGGTGTATTATTAACTGTCTCAATGCATGTCATCTCATGCATTTTTTGTAAATTCATGTTTGACTGTAGGTATACCCAGTACGCTATAGATAAGTAAACACAATTCCTCCAGTTAATTCAAGAATCAATTAAACACATTCTTCAACTCTTCTCAAAATGTAAAACGGAAATACTGTTTATAATGTATTTTCTTAATCAGCTGTCGTATTTGAAATGTTTTGAATACAATTTCATTTCTATGTACCGATAGGTGAATTAGAAATGGGTACTGTTCAAAGTGTCATCATTATAATGTTATATCAAGTTAAGTACCCTACGACGAGTGAACGCGGAAATAACCAACATCAGGGTCCGTTCTTCACCTACTCTTAAACGAACAATACTTTTCTGGGGATACTCAGATCATTTTGTTTACGTGTGTTGTGTTGATGAATGTCATAGTCGTGTGTGCAAGAAATAACTTTGAAATATTCGGGTAACTGATTGTTAATTAATTTGTGGTACAATTTTATTTGCTGGAGTCTATAAATGTCATCCAACTTTAACAACTGAAGTGTTTTATAAATAGGATTTGTGTGAGCGTTGTATTTACTTAGGGACATATTATTATTCGCATTGCGTTTTCTGTAATTTGACAATTCGATGTGCCTGATGACCCCATAATAGGAGAATAAGAGAACTATACATGATATACAATGTTTGAATTGGGGAAAAGTGTTTAAGTTTATTTATAATTGCTATTGTTTTAGTTATTTTATTTGCTATTTTGTTCGTGTGACTCTGCCAATCTAAATGGTTATTGATGGTAATGCCTAAACAATTGAATTCATTTACACCTTCAATGTTTGTTCCATCTATTTCTAATAAAGGGTACACTATTTTTTTAGGCTAATGAAAAATCATCGATTAAGATTTTTGGGTATTTAGTGAACGGTTATTTGCTTTCAACCAATCGCTAACCTTTCTGCGTTCTTTGTTAATATTTTCACTTTGCATTTGGCCTTCTGAAACTTTAAATGGGTAGAGTCATCTGCATAAGATACGAATTTAAAATGGTCACTCGAAAATGCTATGGCATTGGTGTATATAATAAAGAGTGGTCCTAAAATTGAACCTTGTGGAACGCCAGTGGTGATAACCGTTTCGGTAGACTTAACATTTTTAAATTCTACATATTGTTTTCGATTGTATAAATTAATCCTACAAACATTAAGTGCCGTATCATTTAATCCATAGTAATTTAATTGATGTAGCAATATATTATGATCAATTGTGTCAAACGCTTTTGATAAATGAAGGTATATATTAATCGGCTTAGCCGATTTATCAAGCTCTTGCATAATTCTCTCCATAATTTCGAGTGTCGCAAATTCAGTAGAATGTTTCTTTCTAAAACAGTATTGGCTATTGTAGTGTAACATCTGTAACGTCAAACTTTATCGTTTCAAACATTTTGGAAATAGCTGGCAAGATTGAAACTGGACGATAATTGTCAAGGTTAGAATTATAACATTTTTGAAAAGGGGAATAACTTTAGCAATTTTTTATTTGTTTGGAAATATACCAGTCATTGTGGATTTATTAAAGAGTTAAATTGATTTGCAATAATGCATTTATCGCTTACCATTTCTCCGTCCACATTGATCGAATCCGGAAATTGTTCTTTCTTTGGGTTTTTCTGAATAATTCCTTTAATTTTTATTCACCACGTCTTTTAATATCATGTTTTTGCTTTTCAAAACTGGACTGATAATACGTTCGCTTAGCTAATCGAATATTTCTTTTAATAATTATATTATAAGAATGCAAATTAGTTTTGAGTTTACGGTGTTGATCCGTAATTACCGGAGTCTGTTTGATTTTTGAGTGGGACTGGATTATGCTGCTTCAGTTGTATACATCTTGGTATAGCATTAGAAGTTTCGAGATAGTCCAGAAAAAGAAAATAAGGAAGGTGATCAAAAATATTGCTTATAATAATACCAGCTAAGGATCCTTCAGATTGATTACATAAAAAAGTTATCAATAAGTGTTCCATGGTATCCTGACAGTCTTGTTGGCAAATTGATTTTAGGTAAGAAATCATGTGAAGTTATTGTATCGAAATACACACATATTATGGGTTTTCAATATTGTAATCACCTGCAATTATGATGTAATTTTTTAATTTTTTAAAATCTGCTAATTAATTTTTTAGATGCAAATTCGTCTGAAAATGCTTGGTAGTTCTCAATTATATCTCTAGGTGGTATGTATATATTTCCAATAATTATTTTTCTTCCTAGCATAACATGATATTTCAATAAATTGACCTTCCCATCTGTCTGAATTTGTATAGATATTTAATGATTTGTAGCTGCATTTGTTACTAAGATAGATAATAAAGCCAGCGTGTGCATTATATTCTCTGAAACAATGCGCACCTTTGCTTCTTCGTACATGTAAATTTATAGCATGATGTATCGCAAGCTCAGTTTTTTGGTTTCTCCTCTACGCTTAGATGTCAATAGCAGGACCGGAAGTAAGACGACTGCCTTGTAATACGGATTTGTCTCGGCATCTGTTTCCCAATGCAAGTGGTTAACGCCTTTATAATTAAAATGTTAGGCCTACGGGTTACTTCGACAATGCAATTACTCCAAAAAAATCCTGTATTCTTTCTGGGGATTATCAACACGATGTGTAATGACTAAGCGTCTATGCGCACACTTGGTACAATGGTTATTCTACATATAATCCTGTTGCTTTCAGCGTGCCCGGGAACCCGGTGTGGACGAGATGCGGCCGAAAGTGTACACGAACCTGTGGCCTTCCATACTGCCCGCCAATACCGGTGTGTTGAGAAGTGCACTTGTCCTCGCAGACGTCCTTTCCAGCAGGGCAACGAGTATCTCTCGTATCGCCAGTGTGTTGCCGCTGGTCTGTGGCGACTTTCGGGTTAACCTGAATATGAGAGGTTACTCAATGGGTAACCAGAGACGGGGCCCAGCCATCTGTTGGTTCGCAACCGGGTTATGTTGTAAACGTCTGAAGCCTTCCTGATGCTAACAACGTCGTATGTCATGATGTGTTGTCACTTTGTTGTGATACAGAACATGTATTAAATCTGATGATCCTGTCATATGTTGTGTTTTAATTAATCAATGTCATATATAATATAAGATGGCTTATTATTAACGCAAACATACACTTCACCAGTGTGCGACCACATGCCAGTCTATCATTATAGTCCAGCAGCGGAGGGGGGTAACCAGTTTTTGCCTTATACAGTTTTTTGTTTGTTAATTATTCATTCCTAGCATGTATTTAATAATATCCAGGTGGGTGTGGAATTCTCACCCTTGAGCATTTAAAAAATGACAAAATCCAATATGGCCACAAAAACTTACTTATTATGATATCTTCGCAACCAAGCAAGAAAACTTACAGCAGAAGACGCGACATACGTTATACTTCAAGTTTGCGGTAATCAGTCCGTATTTATTTTTTCCCGGCCCAATGTTTTGAAAAACGCTCAATAACAATTAGAGACAAAGTATCAAATATTTATTTAGTAAACAACTTGTCACATGAAGCACATACATTGAGAACAATACAGCGACATAAACAAACATTAACATACTCCTGTGATCTCAGGGTATAGAAATTTTAGAAATATACAGAGTTGTTATATTTTCCTTCTATGTCGAAGTTTGAGCAGACCAATTGATCTAAAATATATGGATTCTACTTTTAATGCAGATGGCCGAGAATTGCACGTGCCAGAATTATATTCCCTATAATTCCGTTTTTGTCACTAAAACCCACAAACATCAACACATTCTGTCCATAATCAATGGCGTCCATCTTTTACCCCATACTAATGGTTGCACCACATTAAAAAGAAACCCGATAATAAATATACCCTACGAAGCGTTGACAAAGAAATGTTTGCTGCAGACGGGTACGGGTCACGGTCGCTTATCCATAGTAGCCCCCCTCGCCGAAGGGGGATATATAACTACTCATTTGGCAAATCTAGGCACATGCAATGCTACTGCCTCAGTCTTGCTGGGTCTCTCATATTCGGAGCACATTTTGGCTGGGACTTTGGCTTGGATGTCCTCCCATGCCTCCCACATGGAATCCTCATCATCACTCAACGTCTTCTCAAGAAGAGAGTCCATCAATTTATCAAAATACTCTGCAAAACGATATATTTTATTAATGGATCACGGTATTTCCATCACACTCATTTTGATTTTACCACATGGTTCATATTGAGCTGTTGAATATGACTCATGGAGCAAAGAACAATATTTCAAGTTATTGTACATTAAGCAATGTGGAAGGTTAATTATCACAGCAATGTAGGCCTATTGTAAAACACTAATAGTCAATCAAAATATCATTAATATTCATTGCAGTACATCTTACATATTTCATGTATGCTTTGTATTCACTGTCTTGATTTAAACTAATGACCATAAGTAGTGATTCCGGCGCCGCCATCCCCGAAAGTGACCTAAGATCAAAGGCTTTTGAGTTTTTTATAAGTAGAATTCCTACGTTTTTTAGCACTAATGTTTTAGTAAACGTCAAAGTGATTGATGGGGGTCATGAGAAAGAGGGTGTCGCCCTCTACTAACTAATGAGGCACTAATAAGGGAAATAAATAGGGTGAATGTCGGCCTCTAGTGACTAATCAGGTACTAATTAGGGTAATTAATTAAGTACTAATTAGTAACAAATGAATAGCGCATTCACTAGAGGGTAGCACTAGCAATAACTAAAAGGTTATGTAATGGTTATGAGTTGCGCATTCACTAGAGGGTAGCACTAGCGATAGCTAAAAGGTTATGTAATGGTTATGCGGTGTCGCGTGCGCTTTATAACGATGTGCTGACATCTAGTGACTAAAAATGTTCCCCTAGTGACTGAAAAGCGTCGATGGTGGTGCATATAGGCGATCGTGACGTTGTCGGCGCACCAGATGTCGCTATGGACGGAAAGTGGAAGCACCCTTTTACGTGTATAGTGTCCGGCCCTACGGGGTGCGGGAAGACTACTTTCGTTGTACGCCTGTTAAAGTTTGCTTCGTGTATGATTTCGCCGCCACCGGAGAAAATTCTGTGGTGTTACGGGCCAGTGGCAGACCGCTTACGACTCTATGGCCGGCGTAGAATTTGTAGACGGTTTGCCGGATCCGTCGCTTCTGGACACCAAAACGAGGACGCTTCTAGTGCTCGATGACCTTATGTCGGAGACCAATAGTAGCGTCACGGAAATAAATAGGGTGAATGTCGGCCTCTAGTGACTAATCAGGTACTAATTAGGGTAATTAATTAAGTACTAATTAGTAACAAATGAGTAGCGCAATTATTGGAGGAGAACGTTAGCAATGACTAAAAATAGTAAATAACGACCAATTAGTATTAATTAGGTGCACGGGGGAGGTGGGAAAGATTTTAGAGTGAAGTGACGTCCCTGGGGATCAGCGAGGTTAATATCATGACGCGCGGGAAGGTTCTAGAAGGTTCTAGAACCTTCTAGAAGCTTCTAGCCCGATGCGGTGGTGGAGGTGGGGATCATCGAGGTTAGTCGAGCGGTTTAGATTACGCCCGGCGCGCTGGAGATCAGGAGGGCAATTGAGTGGCCTGGTTTTCACGACTCACTGGCAAATGGGGGTGTCGTATGTCAGGCTGTAGGAGTTTTATGTGCATTGTTTGACGGAAGGCCGGATAAATGTTTTTCGTGTCGCATAGGCGCCGATGTGGGTATTGCCTGTCAGTGCTGGCCGCGGTACGGCTGATTTGTTGGTAACAGCCGATGCACGTGCATTAGCGGCGCAAAATCGTTATAGCGGCTGGAGGCCGGAGCTGTCAGGATACGCGTGCATTGGAGTTATCGTTATTGCAGCTGGAGGTCGGAGCTGTCAGATTGGCCTGTGCGCGTGTATTAAGCTTGTGGCTTTGGCGATCGCTGGATTTTTCGTGTGTGAGTTGGAATGCTGGTGGAAACACATTTGGTAACAGCTGATACGCGTGCAATATCGTTATAGCAGCTGGAGGCCGGAGCTGTCAGATTGGCCTGTGCGCGTGTATTAAGCTTGTGGCTTTGGCGATCGCTGGTGTTTGGTGTTGCAACGCCGAATAGGTGGAAATATTATTCGTGTGTGATTTGGAATGCTGGTGGAGTGGGCCAAATGTGTAGGTGGAAATATAGGCATTATTCGTGTGTGAGTTGGAATGCTGGTGGAGTGCGAAAGGAAACACAGAAACAACAATAAACGGTGAGAAATAAATGTTATTGGCATACAGATGAATTTATTATGAAGACGGAAAGGGGTCATGGGGGTGGACCAAAGCCGTGGCGGCCGGGGGGCTGTGGAGGAAAGCCTAAATGTACGGAAAGATGTGCTGGGATGGGTGGCGCAAATGACGGGAGGAGAATTTGAGGGCGTGGAAAGATATCAGCAAAGGAGAATGGCTGTGTGAAAGTCTCTTCTGGTAGGGGGTTGTCTGCATCTAGAAATTCTAAACCGGGGATGCCACTGTAGCCATCGTCGAAGTTTTCTTCTGTGTCGTCTTGTTGTTGCTTGTCACTGTAGTATTGTAGTTGTTGTTGCTGTCGTTGCGGCTCGACGGCTAAGAGGGGCTGGTGGTGGCATCGTGACGAGGTGAATCTGATTGTGTGAGGGGCAGGTCCGACGTAGTGCACTATAGTCCCCCGTCCGATATCGTAGCGTCGATGCGCCAGGCTAGGGTCGATCACGTAGATGTGTCTGCTGGGGGAAGGAGGAAAAGTTCAATTAGCATCGGGGTGGCGACTACTGGCTCGCCCTGCCGGGTGTCCATTCCGATGAGTGTGGTTGTGACCTCCCATAAGGAGCCGATTGACAAGTTCGGGCGCCAGCAATGCGATATCTGTGGAGAAGGAAAAAGTGGTAAGGGGTGTGATGTGGTCGTCGACGTCCAAGGTATAATGTGGCCCCAGGCCTATCGGCATGGGGGTGGACCAAAGCCGTGGCGGCCGGGGGCCTGTGGAGGAAAGCCTAAATGAACGGAAAGATGTGCTGGGATGGGTGGCGAAAATGAGGGGAGGAGAATTTGAGGGCGTGGAAAGATATCAGCAAAGGAGAATATGGCTGTGTGAAAGTCTCTTCTGGTAGAGGGTTGTCTGCAGCTAGAAATTGTAAATCGGGGGTGCCACTGTAGCCGTCGTCGAAGTTTTCTTCTGGTTCTTCGTCACTGTCGTATTGTTGTTCTTGTTGTTGTTGTTGTTGTTGTTGTTGTTCTTGTTGTCGTCGCGGCTCGACGGCTAAGAGGGGCCGGTGGTGGCGTCGTGACGAGGTGAAGCATGTGCTGGGATGGGTGGCGCAGTTGTTGCGCCGCTGTTTTGCGCGCGGTAACGTGTTGCGGCCTAGACACGTACGCCATAGCCTTACATAAGGGGCTGACGTCACTGTTTATATAAAGCGCTTATGTAACTGTTTGTAAGTCTTTAAAACGACCGTTAAAGGTGAAATGTGAGCAAACTAAGCGGCCTATAATAGTCAGTGGGGACTAGCGAATCTTATGGTAACTTTATATTAGGAAATAAAAGTGGCGTTCTGTTAGTGCACTAGGCTGACCGAGAGATTTTTTTCAGTTTTAGTAACCTTGTAAGAGTCGGCTGCTTTGCGGCTCGCGTGCGCTCGCTCACGGGGGGCCGCGTGCGGGCCGCGTGCAAAGCGCTTATATAGGGACTGGGCGGAGAACGTCTAAGTATCGTCGCTGTCGTGTTGCTACCGTTGCAGTGACTTTGTGTGTTGCAGAGCGTTGTTGATCATGTCGCCGCCTGTGAGGATCTGGTACAGTATTGTAACACTTGTTCTGTTCTTTCTCCAGTGTTTCCTGTCTACAGCCCCTGTCTCCATCTCCTCCAGTCTTATTGTATATGGGTGAGGGACTGGTACAGTATTGTAACACTAGTTCTGTTCTTTCTCCAGTGTTTCCTGTCTAAAGCCCTTGTCTCCATCTCCTCCAGTCTTATTGTATAGGAGTGAGGGTCTGGTACAGTAATGTGACAATTGTTCTGTTCTTTCTCCAGTGTTTCCTGTCCACAGCCCCTGTATCTGTCTCCTCCAGTCTTATTGTATAGGGGTGAGGGTCTAGTACAGTATCTAAACTCTTGTTCTGTTCTTTGTCCAGTGTTTCCTGTCTACAGCCTGTACCAGTATCGTAGCAATTGTTCTGTTCTTTCTCCAGTGTTTCCTGTCTACAGCCCCTGTCTCCATCTTCTCCAATCTTATTGTATAAGGGTGAGGGTCTGGTACAGTAATGTGACAATTGTTCTGTTCTTTCTCCAGTGTTTCCTGTCCACAGCACCTGTCTCCATCTCTTCCAGTCTTATTGTATAGGGGTGATGGTCTGTACAGTATTGCAACACTTGTTCTGTTCTTTCTCCAGTGTTTCCTGTCCACGGCCCCTGTATCCATCTCCTCCAGTCTTATTGTATAGGGGTGAGGGTCTAGTACAGTATCTTAACTCTTGTTCTGTTCTTTGTCCAGTGTTTCATGTCTACAGCCTCTGTCTCCATCTCCTACAGTCTTATTGTATAGGGGTGAGGGTCTGGTACAGTATTGCAACACTCGTTCTGTTCTTTCTCCAGTGTTTCCTGTCTACAGCCCCTGTCTCCATCTCCTGCAGTCTTATTGTATAGGGGTGACGGTCTGGTACAGTATTGTAACACTTGTTCTGTTCTTTCTCCAGTGTTTCCTGTCTACAGCCCGTCTCCATCTCCTCCAGTCTTATTATATATGGGTGAGGGTCTGGTACAGTATTGTAACACTTGTTCTGTTCTTTCTCCAGTGTTTCCTGCCTACAACCCTTGTCTCCATCTCCTCCAGTCTTATTGTAAAGGGGTGATGGTCTGGTACAGTATTGTAACACTTGTTCTGTTCTTTGGTCTGGTGCAGTATTGTAACACTTGTTCTGTTCTTTCTCCAGTGTTTCCTGTCCACAGCCCCTGTCTCCATCTCTTCCATTCTTATTGTATAGGGGTGAGGGTCTGGTACAGTATTGTAACACTTGTTCTGTTCTTTCTCCAGTGTTTCCTGTCTACAGCCCGTCTCCATCTCCTCCAGTCTTATTATATATGGGTGAGGGTCTGGTACAGTATTGTAACACTGGTTCTGTTCTTTCTCCAATGTTTCCTGTCTACAGCCCCTGTCTCCATCTCCTCCAGTCTTATTTTATAGGGGTGAGGGTCTGGTACAGTATCGTAGCAATTGTTCTGTTCTTTCTCCAGTGTTTCCTGTCTACAGCCCCTGTCTCCATCTTCTCCAATCTTATTGTATAAGGGTGAGGGTCTGGTACAGTAATGTGACAATTGTTCTGTTCTTTCTCCAGTGTTTCCTGTCCACAGCACGTCCAGTGTTTCCTGTCTACAGCCTCTGTCTCCATCTCCTACATTCTTATTGTGTAGGGGTGAGGGTCTGGTACAGTATTGCAACACTCGTTCTGTTCTTTCTCCAGTGTTTCCTGTCTACAGCCCCTGTCGCCATCTCCTGCAGTCTTATTGTATAGGGGTGACGGTCTGGTACAGTATTGTAACACTTGTTCTGTTCTTTCTCCAGTGTTTCCTGTCTACAGCCCGTCTCCATCTCCTCCAGTCTTATTATATATGGGTGAGGGTCTGGTACAGTATTGTAACACTTGTTCTGTTCTTTCTCCAGTGTTTCCTGCCTACAACCCTTGTCTCCATCTCCTCCAGTCTTATTGTAAAGGGGTGAAGGTCTGGTACAGTATTGTAACACTTGTTCTGTTCTTTCTCCTATGTTTCCTGTCTACAGCCCCTGTCTCCATCTCCTTCAGTCTTATTTTATAGGGGTGAGGGTCTGGTACAGTATCGTAGCCTGTCCACAGCCCCTGTCTCCAACTCCTCCAGTCTTATTGTATAGGGGTGAGGGTCTGGTACAGTATTGTAACACTTCATCTGTTCTTTCTCCAGTGTTTCCTTATTGTAAAGGGGTGAGGGTCTGGTACAGTATTGTAACACTTGTTCTGTTCTTTCTCCAATGTTTCCTGTCTACATCCCCTGTCTCCATCTCCTCCAGTCTTATTTTATAGGGGTGAGGGTCAGGTACAGTATCGTAGCACTTGTTCTGTTCTTTCTCCAGTGTTTCCTGTCTACAGCCCCTGTCTCCATCTTCTCCAGTCTTATTGTATAAGGGTGAGGGTCTGGTACAGTAATGTGACAATTGTTCTGTTCTTTCTCCAGTGTTTCCTGTCCACAGTACCTGTCTCCATCTCTTCCAATCTTATTGTATAGGGGTGACGGTCTGTACAGTATTGCAACACTTGTTCTGTTCTTTCTCCCGTGTTTCCTGTCCACGGCCCCTGTATCCATCTCCTCCAGTCTTATTGTATAGGGTTGAGGGTCTGGTACAGTAATGTGACAATTGTTCTTTTTTTCTCGTGTTTCCTGTCCACAGCCCCTGTCTCCATCTCCTCCAGTCTTATTGTATAGGGGTGAGGGTCTGGTACAGTATTGTAACACTTCATCTGTTCTTTCTCCAGTGTTTCCTATCTACAGCCCCTGTCTCCATCTCCTCCAGTCTTATTATATAGGGGTGAGGGTCTTGTACAGTAATGTGACACTTGTTCTGTTCTTTCTCCAGTGTTTCCTGCCTACAATCCTTGTGTCCATTGCCTCCAGTCTTATTGTATAGGGGTGAGGGTCTGGTACAGTAATGTCACAATTGTTCTGTTCTTTCTCCAGTGTTTCCTGTCCACAGCCCCTGTCTCCATCACCTTCAGTCTTATGGTATAGGGGTGAGGGTCTGGTACAGTAATGTGACAATTGTTCTGTTCTTTCTCCAGTGTTTCCTGTCCGCGGCCCCTGTCTCCATCTCCTCCAGTCTTATCGTATAGAGATGAGGGTCTGGTACAGTAATGTGACAATTGTTCTGTTCTTTCTCCAGTGTTTCCTGTCCACAGCCCCTGTCTCCATCTCCTCCCGTCTTGTTGCATAGGGGTGTGGGTGTGGTACAGTAATAGAACAAGTGTCACATTACTGTACAAGACCTCACCCCTATACAATAAGACTGGAGGAGATGGAGACAGGGGCTGTAGATAGGAAACACTGGAGAAAGAACAGATGAAGTATCTCCTCCATTCTTATTGTATAGTGATGAGGGTCAAGTAGAGTATTGTAACACTTGTTCTGTTCTTTCTCCAGTGTTTGCAGTCTACAGCCTCTGTCTCCATCTCCTACAGTCTTATTGTATAGGGGTGAGGGTCTGGTACAGTAATGTGACAATTGTTCTGTTCTTTCTCCAGTGTTTTCTGTCTACAGCCTCAGTCTCCATGTCCTACAGTCTTATTGTGTAGGGGTTAGGGTCTGGTACAGTAATGTGACAATTGTTCTTTTCTTTCTCCAGTGTTTCCTTTCTACAGCCTCTGTCTCCATCTCCTACAGTCTTATTGTATAGGGGTGAAGGTCTGGTACAGTAATGTGACAATTGTTCTGTTCTTTCTCCAGTGTTTCCTGTCTACAACCCTTGTCTCCATCTCCTCCAATCTTATTTACAGGGGTGAGGGTCTGGTACAGTAACGGGCCAATTGTTCTGTTCTTTCTCCAGTGTTTCCTGTCCACAGCCCATGTCTCCATCTCCTCCAGTCTTATTCTATATGGGTGAGGGTCTGGTACAGTAATGTGACAATTGTTCTGTTCTTTCTCCAGTATTTCCTGTCCACAGCCCCTGTCTCCATCTCCTCCAGTCTTATTGTATAGGGGTGAGGGTCTGGTACAGTAATGTATCTCTTGTTCTGTTCTTTCTCCAGTGTTTCCTGTCCACAGCCCCTGTCTCCATCTCCTCCAGTCTTCACCACAAGCCCAATGCACAAGTATCAGCTGTCAACGAACGCCTGCCTATGGCCAACTAGCGCACATAACACACCGCGTATGCTGGCGCACAGCCAGCTGACAGCCAAAATAAACAAACCCCGCTTAACGCTTAACGCTCATACACTGCATAAAGTCTGACAGTACACGTCGACATACGATACCCCCGTTCGGCAGTGAGGTACGTGATACTTATGTCTTAACCACTATTATGTGCTATGTGCTGACGAACATTCAGGAGCGCGCGGCGTTGAGCTACTTCTACGCCAAACGTCGCGTGCTCGACGACGGCGTCACTACGGCGCCGATACTCGTATAAACAACCTACCTAACATAAGGACTATCCCTACCTACCTACCTACCTACCTACCTAAGGGGTCACTTTTTTATCTCTCTTTTTTTGTGTGTAAAATAAAAAAGGTTCAGGAGCCCCCACGACGGGGCCCCAAAACGCCCTACGGGCGTTTTGGGGGTGGGGGCTCCTGAACCTTTTTTATTTTACACACAAAAAAAGAGAGATAAAAAAGTGACCCCTTAGGTAGGTAGGTAGGTATAGGGATAGTCCTTATGTTAGGTAGGTTGTTTATACGAGTATCGGCGCCGTAGTGACGCCGTCGTCGAGCACGCGACGTTTGGCGTAGAAGTAGCTCAACGCCGCGCGCTCCTGAATGTTCGTCAGCACATAGCACATAATAGTGGTTAAGACATAAGTATCAGGTACCTCACTGCCGAACGGGGGTATCGTATGTCGACGTGTACTGTCAGACTTTATGCAGTGTATGAGCGTTAAGCGTTAAGCGGGGTTTGTTTATTTTGGCTGTCAGCTGGCTGTGCGCCAGCATACGCGGTGTGTTATGTGCGCTAGTTGGCCATAGACATGCGTTCGTTGACAGCTGATACTTGTGCATTGGGCTTGTGGTGAAGACTGGAGGAGATGGAGACAGGGGCTGTGGACAGGAAACACTGGAGAAAGAACAGAACAAGAGATACATTACTGTACCAGACCCTCACCCCTATACAATAAGACTGGAGGAGATGGAGACTGGGGCTGTGGACAGGAAATACTGGAGAAAGAACAGAACAATTGTCACATTACTGTACCAGACCCTCACCCATATAGAATAAGACTGGAGGAGATGGAGACATGGGCTGTGGACAGGAAACACTGGAGAAAGAACAGAACAATTGTCCCGTTACTGTACCAGACCCTCACCCCTGTAAATAAGATTGGAGGAGATGGAGACAAGGGTTGTAGACAGGAAACACTGGAGAAAGAACAGAACAATTGTCACATTACTGTACCAGACCTTCACCCCTATACAATAAGACTGTAGGAGATGGAGACAGAGGCTGTAGAAAGGAAACACTGGAGAAAGAACAGAACAATTGTCACATTACTGTACCAGACCCTAACCCCTACACAATAAGACTGTAGGACATGGAGACTGAGGCGGTAGACAGAAAACACTGGAGAAAGAACAGAATAATTGTCACATTACTGTACCAGACCCTCACCCCTATACAATAAGACTGTAGGAGATGGAGACAGAGGCTGTAGACTGCAAACACTGGAGAAAGAACAGAACAAGTGTTACAATACTCTACTTGACCCTCATCACTATACAATAAGAATGGAGGAGATACTTCATCTGTTCTTTCTCCAGTGTTTCCTATCTACAGCCCCTGTCTCCATCTCCTCCAGTCTTATTGTATAGGGGTGAGGGTCTTGTACAGTAATGTGACACTTGTTCTATTACTGTACCACACCCACACCCCTATGCAACAAGACGGGAGGAGATGGAGACAGGGGCTGTGGACAGGAAACACTGGAGAAAGAACAGAACAATTGTCACATTACTGTACCAGACCCTCATCCCTATACGATAAGACTGGAGGAGATGGAGACAGGGGCCGCGGACAGGAAACACTGGAGAAAGAGCAGAATAACTGTCACATTACTGTACCAGACACTCACCCCTATACCATAAGACTGAAGGTGATGGAGACAGGGGCTGTGGACAGGAAACACTGGAGAAACAACAGAACAATTGTGACATTACTGTACCAGACCCTCACCCCTATGCAATAAGACTGGAGGCAATGGACACAAGGATTGTAGGCAGGAAACACTGGAGAAAGAACAGAACAAGTGTCACATTACTGTACAAGACCCTCACCCCTATACAATAAGACTGGAGGAGATGGAGACAGGGGCTGTAGATAGGAAACACTGGAGAAAGAACAGATGAAGTGTTACAATACTGTACCAGACCCTCACCCCTATACAATAAGACTGGAGGAGATGGAGACAGGGGCTGTGGACAGGAAACACGAGAAAAAAAGAACAATTGTCACATTACTGTACCAGACCCTCAACCCTATACAATAAGACTGGAGGAGATGGATACAGGGGCCGTGGACAGGAAACACTGGAGAAAGAACAGAACAAGTGTTGCAATACTGTACAGACCATCACCCCTATACAATAAGATTGGAAGAGATGGAGACAGGTGCTGTGGACAGGAAACACTGGAGAAAGAACAGAACAATTGTCACATTACTGTACCAGACCCTCACCCCTATACCATAAGACTGAAGGTGATGGAGACAGGGGCTGTGGACAGGAAACACTGGAGAAAGAACAGAACAATTGTGACATTACTGTACCAGACCCTCACCCCTATGCAATAAGACTGGAGGCAATGGACACAAGGATTGTAGGCAGGAAACACTGGAGAAAGAACAGAACAAGTGTCACATTACTGTACAAGACCCTCACCCCTATACAATAAGACTGGAGGAGATGGAGACAGGGGCTGTAGATAGGAAACACTGGAGAAAGAACAGATGAAGTGTTACAATACTGTACCAGACCCTCACCCCTATACAATAAGACTGGAGGAGATGGAGACAGGGGCTGTGGACAGGAAACACGAGAAAAAAAGAACAATTGTCACATTACTGTACCAGACCCTCAACCCTATACAATAAGACTGGAGGAGATGGATACAGGGGCCGCGGACAGGAAACACTGGAGAAAGAACAGAACAAGTGTTGCAATACTGTACAGACCATCACCCCTATACAATAAGATTGGAAGAGATGGAGACAGGTGCTGTGGACAGGAAACACTGGAGAAAGAACAGAACAATTGTCACATTACTGTACCAGACCCTCACCCTTATACAATAAGACTGGAGAAGATGGAAACAGGGGCTGTAGACAGGAAACACTGGAGAAAGAACAGAACAAGTGCTACGATACTGTACCTGACCCTCACCCCTATAAAATAAGACTGGAGGAGATGGAGACAGGGGCTGTAACCAGGAAACATTGGAGAAATAACAGAACAAGTGTTACAATACTGTACCAGACCCTCACCCCTTTACAATAAGGAAACACTGGAGAAAGAACAGATGAAGTGTTACAATACTGTACCAGACCCTCACCCCTATACAATAAGACTGGAGGAGATGGAGACAGGGGCTGTGGACAGGCTACGATACTGTACCAGACCCTCACCCCTATAAAATAAGACTGAAGGAGATGGAGACAGGGGCTGTAGACAGGAAACATAGGAGAAAGAACAGAACAAGTGTTACAATACTGTACCAGACCCTCACCCCTTTACAATAAGACTGGAGGAGATGGAGACAAGGGTTGTAGGCAGGAAACACTGGAGAAAGAACAGAACAAGTGTTACAATACTGTACCAGACCCTCACCCATATATAATAAGACTGGAGGAGATGGAGACGGGTTGTAGACATGAAACACTGGAGAAAGAACAGAACAAGTGTTACAATACTGTACCAGACCCTCACCCCTATACAATAAGAATGGAAGAGATGGAGACAGGGGCTGTGGAGAGGAAACACTGGAGAAAGAACAGAACAAGTGTTACAATACTGTACCAGACCGTCACCCCTATACAATAAGACTGCAGGAGATGGAGACAGGGGCTGTAGACAGGAAACACTGGAGAAAGAACAGAACGAGTGTTGCAATACTGTACCAGACCCTCAACCCTATACAATAAGACTGTAGGAGATGGAGACAGAGGCTGTAGACAGGAAACACTGGACAAAGAACAGAACAAGAGTTAAGATACTGTACTAGACCCTCACCCCTATACAATAAGACTGGAGGAGATGGAGACAGGGGCTGTGGACAGGAAACACTGGAGAAAGAACAGAACAATTGTCACATTACTGTACCAGACCCTCACTCCTATACAATAAGACTGGAGGAGATGGATACAGGGGCCGTGGACAGGAAACACTGGAGAAAGAACAGAACAAGTGTTGCAATACTGTACAGACCATCACCCCTATACAGTAAGACTGGAAGAGATGGAGACAGGTGCTGTGGACAGGAAACACTGGAGAAAGAACAGAACAATTGTCACATTACTGTACCAGACCCTCACCCTTATACAATAAGATTGGAGAAGATGGAGATAGGGGCTGTAGACAGGAAACACTGGAGAAAGAACAGAACAATTGCTACGATACTGTACCAGACCCTCACCCCTATAAAATAAGACTGGAGGAGATTGAGACAGGGGCTGTAGACAGGAAACATTGGAGAAAGAACAGAACAAGTGTTACAATACTGTACCAGACCCTCACCCCTTTACAATAAGACTGGATGAGATGGAGACAAGGGTTGTAAACACTGGAGAAAGAAACAGAACAAGTGTTACAATACTGTACCAGACCCTCACCCATATATAATAAGACTGGAGGAGATGGAGACGGGCTGTAGACAGGAAACACTGGAGAAAGAACAGAACAACTGTTACAATACTGTACCAGACCCTCACCCCTATACAATAAGAATGGAAGAGATGGAGACAGGGGCTGTGGACAGGAAACACTGGAGAAAGAACAGAACAAGTGTTACAATACTGCACCAGACCCTCACCCCTATACAATAAGACTGGAGGAGATGGAGACAGGGGCTGTGGACAGGAAATACTGGAGAAGGAACAGAACAATTGTCACATTACTGTACCAGACCCTCACCCTTATACAATAAGATTGGAGAAGATGGAGACAGGGGCTGTAGACAGGAAACACTGGAGAAAGAACAGAACAATTGCTACGATACTGTACCAGACCCTCACCCCTATAAAATAAGACTGGAGGAGATGGAGACAGGGGCTGTAGACAGGAAACATTGGAGAAAGAACAGAACAAGTGTTACAATACTGTACCAGACCCTCACCCCTTTACAATAAGACTGGATGAGATGGAGACAAGGGTTGTAAACACTGGAGAAAGAACAGAACAAGTGTTACAATACTGTACCAGACCCTCACCCATATATAATAAGACTGGAGGAGATGGAGACGGGCTGTAGACAGGAAACACTGGAGAAAGAACAGAACAAGTGTTACAATACTGTACCAGACCATCACCCCTATACAATAAGAATGGAAGAGATGGAGACAGGGGCTGTGGACAGGAAACACTGGAGAAAGAACAGAACAAGTGTTACCATACTGCACCAGACCCTCACCCCTATACAATAAGACTGCAGGAGATGGAGACAGGGGCTGTAGACAGGAAACACTGGAGAAAGAACAGAACGAGTGTTGCAATACTGTACCAGACCCTCACTCCTATACAATAAGACTGTAGGAGATGGAGACAGAGGCTGTAGACAGGAAACACTGGACAAAGAACAGAACAAGAGTTAAGATACTGTACTAGACCCTCACCCCTATACAATAAGACTGGAGGAGACAGATACAGGGGCTGTGGACAGGAAACACTGGAGAAAGAACAGAACAATTGTCACATTACTGTACCAGACCCTCACTCCTATACAATAAGACTGGAGGAGATGGAGACAAGGGCTTTAGACAGGAAACACTGGAGAAAGAACAGAACTAGTGTTACAATACTGTACCAGTCCCTCACCCATATACAATAAGACTGGAGGAGATGCAGACAGGGGCTGTAGACAGGAAACACTGGAGAAAGAACAGAACAAGTGTTACAATACTGTACCAGACCCTCACAGGCGGCGACATGATCAACAACGCTCTGCAACACACAAAGTTACTGCAACGGTAGCAACACGACAGCGACGATACTTAGACGTTCTCCGCCCAGTCCCTATATAAGCGCTTTGCACGCGGCCCGCACGCGGCCCCCGTGAGCGAGCGCACGCGAGCCGCAAAGCAGCCGACTCTTACAAGGTTACTAAAACTGAAAATAATCTCTCGGTCAGCCTAGTGCACTAACAGAACGCCACTTTTATTTCCTAATATAAAGTTACCATAAGATTCTCTAGTCCCCACTGACTATTATAGGCCGCTTAGTTTGCTCACATTTCACCTTTAACGGTCGTTTTAAAGACTTACAAACAGTTACATAAGCGCTTTATATAAACAGTGACGTCAGCCCCTTATGTAAGGCTATGGCGTACGTGTCTAGGCCGCAACACGTTACCGCGCGCAAAACAGCGGCGCAACAACTGCGACAACCCCCTACCAGAGGCGGCGGTAGAGACTTTCACACAGCCATTCTCCTTTGCCGATATATTTCCACGCCCCCAAATTCTCCCCCCCCCTCATTTGCCCCACCCATCCCAGCGCATCTTTCCGTCCATTTAGGCTTTCCGCCACAACCCCCCGGCCGGAACGGCTTTGGCCCACCCCCATGACCCCTTTCCGTCTTCATCTGTACCCAATAAAATTTATTTCTCACCGTTTATTGTTTCTGTGTTTCCTTTCGCCTTCCAACGCACACACGAATATATTTCCACCTACACATTTGGCCCACTCCACCAGCCTTCCAAAATCACACACGAATAATTCCGCCTATATTGCAACACCAAAGCCACAAGCTTAATACACGCGCACAGGCCAATATGACAGCGCCGGCCGCCAGCCGCCATAACGATATTGCACGCGCATCCGATGCCACCAACTGTGTTTCCACCAGTATTCCAACTCACACACGAAACAATCCAGCGAACGCCAAAGCCACAAGCTTAATACGCGCGCACACAGGCCAATCTGACAGCTCCGACCGCCAACTGGTTTAGGCTTTCCGCCACAACCCTCCGGCCGGAACGGCTTTGGCCCACCCCCATGACCCCTTTCCGTCTTCATCTGTAACCAATAAAATTTATTTCTCACCGTTTATTGTTTCTGTGTTTCCTTTCGCCTTCCAACGCACACACGAATATAGTTCCACCTACACATTTAGCCCACTCCACCAGCCTTCCAAAATCACACACGAATAATTCCGCCTATATTGCAACACCAAAGCCACAAGCTTTCACACACGAAACAATCCAGCGAACGCCAAAGCCACAAGCTTAATACGCGCACACACAGGCCAATCTGACAGCTCCGACCGCCAACTGCAATAACACACGAATAAATCTGACAGCGCCGACCGCCAACTGCAATAACACACGAATAATTCCACCTATATTAATACGCGCACACACAGGCCAATCTGACAGCTCCGATCGCCAACTGCTATAACGATATTGCACCGCAATTGCACGCGTATCCATCAGCTGTGCCGCAGCCAGCACTGACAGGCAATATCCACATCGGCGCCAGAACCTTATTACAAGCGCGCGCCCCGAAAAACATTTATCCGGCCTTCCGTCAAACAATGCACATAAAACTCCTACAGACTGACATACGATACGCCGTTCGCCAGTGAGTCGTGGAAACCAGGCCACTCAATTGCCCTCCTGATCTCCAGCGCGCCGGGGGTAATCTAAACCTCGATGATACCCACCCCCATCACCGCGCCGGTCTAGAAGCTTCTAGAAGGTTCTAGAACCTTCCCGCGCGTCATTATTTTAAACTCGCTGATCTCCAGGGGTGTCACTTCACTCTAAAATCTTTCCCACCTCCCGTGCACGTAATGAATACTAATTGGTCTCTATTTACTATTTTTAGTCATTGCTAACGTTCTCCTCCGATAATTGCGCTACTCATTTGTTACTAATTAGTAATTAATTAATTACCCTTATTAGTACCTGATTAGTCACTAGAGGTCGATAATCACCCTATCTATTTCCTCTTTATTCAGTAGATGGCGACACCCTCTTTCTCATCAATCACTTTTGACGTTTACTATAATCATACTGCTAAAAAACGTAGGAATTCTACTTATAAAAAACGAAAAAGCCTTTGATCTAAGGTCACTTCCGTGGATGGCGAGTCCTGAACCACTACTCCTATAATATAATGCAGAATGTCGGACATAGAACGTGACCAGGTCCCGATGGTGGCGCTACCTAGCGATCAAAGTGGCGCCACCTAGCGACCCATGTGTTTGAGTTCTCTGTCCATCTGACAATAGACGAGCTGGCCGCAGTAACCCAGAGTACAGTAGTCGTTACACACACTGCCCTGAAATCACAATATTCATAAAATGCATTCAAATCGACAATAACGCATGTACAAAACTTTTGCAAGTTCATAAAACAATATATAACAAATTAATCATTGTTAGATTCCTTTCGTGGGAGTTGACCTCTTGGTTCTGAGAGTTGACGCCTCTTGAATCAGCAGTTATGCATGCACTGCAGCAGCGTTATGCTCTCTGCATTGCGTGTTACGGACCTTGTTTGTATTTGTAGCCGGTAGAACAATGGAAACGTTTATGACAAGTCCCTGTATAAATAAACTATTTTGATCACCCGCTCTGTTGTTTCATTACAGTAACAACGAGATTTATAATATACATTTTACAGTTTCATATAGGCCTAGTATTCTGTTTGTAAACATAAATTTATATTATGCGACGTTTTATGTAATGGGGCTGATATATATATATATATCTATTTATATAATGTGGCTTATATATATATATATCACCAAGGGAAGGAGACAACTGTCTGCAATAGATGTGGAATCCAGTAGAGCTAAAGCGAACGTTAGAATTCATGTTGAAAGGGTAATTGGTTTACTTCGCAATAAATACACTATCCTGCAGGTTATAAAACCTATTGATCATTTAATTACTGATTCTCTGCCTCCTTCCCTTAGTGAAAGATGGAATCTTAACCTCGGCACACATCAACCCCTAGAGATTCCTGGATGTCAAGCCCCCTATCGGCCAGAACAACATCCCCAGGTATCAGTTTATTTAAAAAATCACTATTGTTTGTGATATGTTTGTTATTGGTTCTACCGCCCCAGGCCTTTGATATAAAAGATAAACTTCCTTGTGGTGTTATGCCAATTAAATATTTAATTGTATTATGGTGCTTGTACAACACTAGAGACCAGGAGATTGAGAGGAGATCAGATAGAAGTGTTTAAAATATTGAAGGGTTATGAAAATATTGATAGAAATATTTTTTTCTCAGTTAAGAAAGATAGAAGGACTAGAGGACATGAACTTACATTGGCAAAGGAGCAGAGTAGATTGGATATAAGAAAGTTTTCATTTTCACAAAGGACTGTAAATGAATGGAACAGATTACCTGCTGATTGTGTGGGTGCTAGTAGCGTGAATATGTTTAAAAATAAAATCGACACATACCTCAGACGGGCGGGATACACATAGATAAAAGGGTCGGACTCTCGATAAGCCAAAGGGCTTCCTTGTCCACCTGCCACCTAGAGTTAATTCTCTGGGTGGCAATCTTGTTAAATCTTGTTAAATCTTGTACTGTGACCAAGTTTGAGCACGGGCCAAAAGGTTGGAAGGACGTTCCATAAATATTTCAAAGCAGTCGATTATAATGGCATCCTTAATCCAAAGTTTTGGCGTAACTGAAGTGGCATTGTTTTGCGGAGTTGGCTTTAAACGTTCATACATGACATGTATTGTGGAAATAGAAGTTCGCGAAACTGTAGATTTTGACACTCCAAATCGGTATGCAAGATAAACTTGACATGACCCCTTCTGGCAGATGTGGCTCTGATACAGTTAGGCAATCCAGTCATGTACTGTACTGTGTTATAATTTCCCTCAAAAGATTCTCTGGTAATTTGGGTGTTAATAATTGTTGCTTAAGTTTCACGTTCTCGGTTCTTAGAGTCTGAAGTTCAAAGTTAAGGTTCATTTCTGATTTATGATCGGCAATACAAGTTCATGGTGCACGTTCAGTATGTTTAAAATTTCTTGACAGCTTAAACGAACATATGTCTCTCTCATCTCGGAGTAGACCTTCATCAGACTCTTCTGGTAGAGTGGCAAAGGACAAGTCGAGTAGTGCTTGTGCTGCACTGTGCTGAACTTTCAGTTCTTTTCTTTTTGTTGCCCTGTTGTACCTATAAAGAAACGTTAACAGTGTTAAATATATTAAAATGGGTTCATATACTTGAGCCATGCAAATCCGTGCCAAAACTAACTACTATTGAGCACGGTAGTTACACGAAACATACATTTTAAGTTTAATTATGACATACTTGCACTAACTTACCCATGGAACAAACTAAGGGCAGTAGCTAAAAATCGCCATTACAATATTTTGATCTTTTAAAACCTGTTAAAAAAATTCCGGCCCTTCAAGGCCTTGATTTTTAACTTAGGGAATTCCAGGCTTCTCAAGGATTTATATGCCCCTAAGAACCCTGATTAAAGTAATGTTTTTTTTTAAAGTCTGTATTAAAATAATATCGTAAGGAAACAACCTAAAGTTAAACACTATATTTTGCATTTGACATGTTATTAACTTTCTAGTATTGGTATCACATCGTTCATCAGTTTTGCCTTTGTGCTGACGCACTACTTCGGATCATCAATACAGATGGAGCCCAATCTGGATGTGTATTGTTGTAGAGATCAGCAGGTTTTCCTGAAACAATGAAATAGCACATAGTATAATAATAACGTCGTCATTCATGAAGTACAGGCCTTCGCTTGACAAATAACAGCGCTAGCTGATTGTGGTTGAGATACACAACAGTTAAGTCGGGTGATTTGCTCGACGGCGCTTCCACAGAAACAATAACATTATTGGTGAGATTACCAGTGACTGAATGACAGGGCTTCTTCTCTAACACTAGTAACAGTAACAACCAGCAAATTATGATTGTAATCATCGAATCGTATTTCTTTTACGAGCGACAAGGCCACCAATATGTAAAGAACGCTCTGAACAGTGTCAAGAGAAACGAGGGGAACTTCCGGTGGTGAATTGGTTTGAATTTGGTGCAGCAAACATGCTCAAATATAAGGATATTTGATAAAGATAAGTGATATTATTGAGTGTATAGCATACATAACGTAATTATATATATATATATTAAGCAATATTTTTTGTTAAAAGTTAGCTAGAGGGAGTAATCTAGGGTAGATTAAAAGTAGGCGATTTGCGAGCGATAATTAGGGAGTATAACATTATTTAATGTTCTTCCCTTGTTGTGCTCATTATGTTATTATATAGGATTTGTCTTAAATTGATTTGTATTGTATTGTAATGAGTTACAATAAATTTGATTTGAAAATTTGAATTGGGGATATTAATGTAATCGGAACGTTGTTTACAAAGTAGGTCACTGGCGAAGTTTACGAAACGTGAACGACAATAGAATAGCGTTATTTGAGATAATCGATGTAGTTAGATGAGTAATTAAAACCTGAAATAACAACCTTTTAAAGTGTATATTAGTACACAGGAAACAGTCTTTGTAAAGACTACCTTGTATCTAAGCCTAACTTGAATACATTGTCATCGACATCGTAACTAGGTAAGGCACGGTGTGTCACTGTGTGATAACAAATATAACTAACTATAACCTAAACAATCTTGTGTAAATTGTACACAGAAAAGTCTTTTCAAAGACTATATAAAAACTATTTTGAACATAAATAAATTATGATATGGCACCTTGCAAGCGGCAACTCAGGGCAAAACGACACTTAGTTTGCAACGACAGCCAGAGCTGGGTGGATTTTGCGTTGTCTGGCTGTCCAAAATCATAGGCAGAGACCAAAGATGACGGATTCACCTTTCGGTGTATGGGGTGTTTGAGGGTGGAATGTCTGATGAAGGAGGTGTGTAAGTTGACGGATATAGTGAAGGAGATGGAGGCGAGACTCAACGTAGAAATAGATGGAGCAGAGAGGGATGACGCGGAGAGAGTTGAGAATTCTACAACACAGAAGGAGCAGAGTTGTGACACGGAGACTGAAGAAAGGAGACTGAGAGGAGGGAAGGTGACCGGTGTGAAGGAACAAGAAATTGAGAAGACAGAGGGACGGAGGAAAAGTGTTCGGCAGAGGAACAGAAAACGGGTCAGTGGGGATAGATCAACAGGTAGTCAGACTGTAGAGAACGAGGTGAGACGCGACAGTGATACAGGTGGTGAAGAGGTAGATACCACAGAGGCAGTTGGTAAGACTGTGAGACAGAAGACTGATGGAAGAAGACAGAATGTTCAGCAAAAAACAGAAAACATGACAGGCGTGAAGGTGACAGGAGAGAAAGTGACCGTAGTGAAGGAGGTAGCCGGGGAAAAGGGACGGGAGAGGAGAGAAGAAAATGTGATGGGAGGAAAGATGAAGGGACGAAAGGAAGTGAGAGTAAACGTGCTAGAAGAGAAAATGACAGGAGGAAAGGGGACAAGAGAAAACGCAACAGGAAAGAAGGGAATGGAAGAGAATGTTACAGGAGAGAAGACGGCAAGAGGAAAAGACAACAACCAGACATATGCAAACCGGAGGAGCTACTCCGAAGCAGTGATTGGGGGGGGGGGCAAGGAGAAAAGAGAGAGTGTTTATGGGCGATTCAATTCTGAGAAAAACAGAGGGGAAGGACGTTGTTGTATGTCTACCGGGGGCTAGGATAGAGCATGTGACCGAAAGAGTAGAGAAGGTATTGGGGCACGGGAAGGGAGGGTCTATACTAGTACACGTAAGGACAAACAATGCAGACAAGGAGGGAACAACTGGGATAGTTCAGAAGTACAAACATCTAGTGAGGAAGCTAAAGAAGACAAGAGTGGAACAGGTTGTTCTCTCAGGAATTTTGCCAGTAATGGAAGGAAGGGGGGCAACATGCAGAAACTGTAAGAGGATGGCGATCAACGCACTAGTTGAGGAGATGTGTGAAGAAGAGGGCGTGGGATTCATAGATTTATGGCGGTACTTTGTTGGGAGAGAAGATATGTACATGAGAGATGGCCTCCATCTAAACGGAAAGGGGGCAGCAGTATTCTCAGAGAATCTGCTGCGATCTGTTGACAGTGGGACAGGTTGCATCTATATAAACTAAATTCGCAGGGGGGACTCGCAGAGAAGCCTGAAACTGGATGCATAGATAAAGACAGCAAAAATAATTCAGCAAAGAACAGTCTCGAAAACTGTTCTGAAGCTGGATATAAATGTGTTTGTTTAAATGCAAGGAGTATAGTAAACAAAAGAAATTAACTAAACATTATGGTAGACGATATTGACCCTCACATAATAGGTATAACCGAATCATGGGCAACCACCGATATATCAGATGCCGAATTGGGACTGACAGGATATGTAATGTTTAGGAAAGATAGAATAGGAAGAAGGGGAGGTGGATTTATTTTATATATTAAAGAATCTATCCAGGTTTATGAAATGAAATTAGAATGAGAAGCAGATTGCGAAGAAGCTGTTTGGTGTAACACAGTTACAGGAAACTCAACGTTAACGGTTGGATTAGTTTATCGAAGTCCAAACATAAGCATGGAAGAGAATGAAACACTGTTAACGTTTCTTTATAGGTACAACAGGGCAACAAAAAGAAAAGAACTGAAAGTTCAGCACAGTGCAGCACAAGCACTACTCGACTTGTCCTTTGCCACTCTACCAGAAGAGTCTGATGAAGGTCTACTCCGAGATGAGAGAGACATATGTTCGTTTAAGCTGTCAAGAAATTTTAAACATACTGAACGTGCACCATGAACTTGTATTGCCGATCATAAATCAGAAATGAACCTTAACTTTGAACTTCAGACTCTAAGAACCGAGAACGTGAAACTTAAGCAACAATTATTAACACCCAAATTACCAGAGAATCTTTTGAGGGAAATTATAACACAGTACAGTACATGACTGGATTGCCTAACTGTATCAGAGCCACATCTGCCAGAAGGGGTCATGTCAAGTTTATCTTGCATACCGATTTGGAGTGTCAAAATCTACAGTTTCGCGAACTTCTATTTCCACAATACATGTCATGTATGAACGTTTAAAGCCAACTCCGCAAAACAATGCCACTTCAGTTACGCCAAAACTTTGGATTAAGGATGCCATTATAATCGACTGCTTTGAAATATTTATGGAACGTCCTTCCAACCTTTTGGCCCGTGCTCAAACTTGGTCACAGTACAAGATTTAACAAGATTTAACAAGATTGCCACCCAGAGAATTAACTCTAGGTGGCAGGTGGACAAGGAAGCCCTTTGGCTTATCGAGAGTCCGACCCTTTTATCTATGTGTATCCCGCCCGTCTGAGGTATGTGTCGATTTTATTTTAAACATATTCACGCTACTAGCACCCACACAATCAGCAGGTAATCTGTTCCATTCATTTACAGTCCTTTGTGAAAATGAAAACTTTCTTATATCCAATCTACTCTGCTCCTTTGCCAATGTAAGTTCATGTCCTCTAGTCCTTCTATCTTTCTTAACTGAGAAAAAAATATTTCTATCAATATTTTCATAACCCTTCAATATTTTAAACACTTCTATCTGATCTCCTCTCAATCTCCTGGTCTCTAGTGTTGTACAAGCACCATAATACAATTAAATATTTAATTGGCATAACACCACAAGGAAGTTTATCTTTTATATCAAAGGCCTGGGGCGGTAGAACCAATAACAAACATATCACAAACAATAGTGATTTTTTAAATAAACTGATACCTGGGGATGTTGTTCTGGCCGATAGGGGGCTTGACATCCAGGAATCTCTAGGGGTTGATGTGTGCCGAGGTTAAGATTCCATCTTTCACTAAGGGAAGGAGGCAGAGAATCAGTAATTAAATGATCAATAGGTTTTATAACCTGCAGGATAGTGTATTTATTGCGAAGTAAACCAATTACCCTTTCAACATGAATTCTAACGTTCGCTTTAGCTCTACTGGATTCCACATCTATTGCAGACAGTTGTCTCCTTCCCTTGGTGATATATATATATATAAGCCACATTATATAAATAGATATATATATATATATCAGCCCCATTACATAAAACGTCGCATAATATAAATTTATGTTTACAAACAGAATACTAGGCCTATATGAAACTGTAAAATGTATATTATAAGTCTCGTTGTTACTGTAATGAAACAACAGAGCGGGTGATCAAAATAGTTTATCTACACATGGACTTGCCATAAACGTTTCCATTGTTCTACCGTCTACAAATACAAACAAGGTCCGTAACACGCAATGCAGAGAGCATAACGCTGCTGCAGTGCATGCATAACTGCTGATTCAAGAGGCGTCAACTCTCAGAACCAAGAGGTCAACTCCCACGAAAGGAATCTAACAATGATTAATTTGTTATATATTGTTTTATGAACTTGCAAAAGTTTTGTACATGCGTTATTGTCGATTTGAATGCATTTTATGAATATTGTGATTTCAGGGCAGTGTGTGTAACGACTACTGTACTCTGGGTTACTGCGGCCAGCTCGTCTATTGTCAGATGGACAGAGAACTCAAACACATGGGTCGCTAGGTGGCGCCACTTTGATCGCTAGGTAGCGCCACCATCGGGACCTGGTCACGTTCTATGTCCGACGTTCTGCATTATATTATAGGAGTAGTGGTTCAGGACTCGCCATCCACGGAAGTGACCTTAGATCAAAGGCTTTTTCGTTTTTTATAAGTAGAATTCCTACGTTTTTTAGCAGTATGATTATAGTAAACGTCAAAAGTGATTGATGGGGGTCATGAGAAAGAGGGTATCGCCATCTACTGAATAAAGAGGAAATAGATAGGGTGATTATCGACCTCTAGTGACTAATCAGGTACTAATAAGGGTAATTAATTAAGTACTAATTAGTAATTAGATGTTTTTATTCCCTTTAATAATCCAAGCCCAAGTGAGAGGCCAAGCGAATGCTGCCACAATGCCACCTCATGCGCCTGGATAATCGAGGCTAGAATTACCGCGGTATGGTGTTTTGCCGTTTTTTATATCGTGCCCTCTTGCGGGATCAGCTAACGTGTGGCGCCACTGTTATTGGAGCCCTGCCAAAGGTGATAATACCGTAGTTATGGGCTAAATATTAGACTTACTAATTGTTTTACACCGAAAATCAGTAAGTAGTAAGTTCACAGATAATAACGTTCATTGTCATGGTAAAGTCCAATTAAGCCAATGTCACTGTGAACGAATGTCCTTTACCAACCCGCTGAGAAACACAATTATTATCGGATTAATTAATCATCATAACTACGGAATTGAAGGGTAGACTACCTCCAGATTCCCTGTACGACCAAGGCCGTTATTCTTATTGGCCTTCGACAATTTGTCGTACTGGTCATTTAGTTCATGACATAGTCTGGTTGCCCAGCTGGTGCTACACACGATCTGCCAGCTTTCCTGGCGAGTGCAGTAACACGCGGCTACTCCGTGGAGTGTGTTGACACAGTAGTGTCATTAGTCTCTGTCACAACACTGTCACGCCCAACATCAGCGGCTGTGATGATACACTTGAACTGGGTGCATCTGGTGTTGCTGCAGCGATTTGCATCTCGTTGTGTTGTAGCACAGGATTCGGTGGTTAGCAGTAGTTCTGCAGTGCAGTCTCAGTGTCAACCTGTTCCCTACGACACACAGGAATTGCTGAACCTATGTCCGTACGACGCTATCGGAGAGGATCTACGTGTCTTCGACACTCTCTTCCGTCCTGGAGTGCTATCGCATATGACACAGGACCGGTAACATGAATCGATCGACCATTTCCGTCCTGGGCCAAAGTTATTGACATACACACTCTCTCCTGGATCAAACTTCCTCTGGTGTGTTTTGCGGTCGTTTGTCTCTTTCATCTATGTTTGCTTCTTGTGAACCTCCCCTTGCAGGCTTGGATGAAGGAGATCTAACCTAGATGTCATCTTCCTCTGAGTTAGCACTTCCATCGGTGACTTTCCGTTTGTCGACTGGGGTGTTCGGCGATAGTCAAACAAGAATCTCTGTTGCTTCGTTTCGATGTCTCCTGCCGTTTTGGTGATGCTCAATTTCATGGTCTCTACTGCCCTTTCTGCTAAGCCATTTGAGACAGGATGGTATGGTGCTGACGTTACGTGGACACATATATGTCGTCAAATACTTTTAAAAGTATTTAAATACAAATACAAGTACTCCCGAGGGATTCAAATACAATTTAGGGAGTATAACATTATTTAATGTTCTTCCCTTGTTGTGCTCATTATGTTATTATATATGATTTGTCTTAATTTGATTTGTATTGTATGTATTGTAGTGAGTTACAATAAATTTGATTTGATTTGATGCTTTATAATGCAAAAGTATTTATATACAAATACATTAGGAAGTATTTCAAATATTAATAACAATACTTTTTACAAGAGAGCCTGTTCCAAAAACAATAGCAAATCAAATATTACGAGATAACTATGTTGTTTATCGACATAATTTCATAATGTTATGTGTAACTATTACATGAGATATTCCTTATAGACTGACAATATCTGGTATGCTGAAATATTGCAACAATGTAGGCAACTAATGATCTGGCTTGGGAAGCTCCTACCTTCCCCTCAACCCACAGAGTGCAAATATGTCTTATCAGTTCACACAAGCATTGACACAATAGCAGTCCTTAGCTTAGGGTTCCTTGGCAGGGGCAATAACACCATGATCAAAAGACAGGCATGCCAGTGCAAGTCCTGTTGTTGCTAACTGCATCTTGGTCACAGGTGACAACTAACAAGTAGATCCTGACTTCACTGGTATGCTCTCACATTGACCACAGTGAAAAATGTGGTCAAATTGTCAAATGAACCAATAAAATGTTTGACTCTCGAGAAGTTAAACATGTTACGATATAGGTGAATACCAAATCTAACTGATTATATATTAATAACCATGCCCAAATAAAAGTATTTGAAATAGTATTTGAATTTTTTTTATACTTTAGGGAAGTATTTAAGTACAAATACTTTCATTTCATTAATATCAAATACAATTACAAATACTTTAACAAAAATATTAAAATGCTTTCAAATACAAATGTATTTGACCCCATGCCTGTGTGGACAACTCCATTCTTCCTCATGAACGGCTCAAACTCTTCACTCGTGAAATTCGGTGCATTATCCGAAACCAACACTTCCGGCAATCCATGTTGCGCGAAGATCTCCCTCAGTTTACCAATTGTTGCTGTCGATGTTGTTGAGCTCACGGTATGAGTCTCAATCTAATTGTACGTAGCATCCACTGCTACTAGCAACATCTTACCGAGAAACGGTCCAACATAATCGATGTGGACGCGAATCCAGGGCTTTTCGGGCTACTCCCAAGTGTAGAGGAGTGGCACGTGTTGAGTTGTTATGCAGTTGGCATGTGTCAGACTACTGAACCATTTCTTCCAGCTCTGTGTCCATTGCTGGCCACCACACGTAACTGCGTGCAACATTCTTCATTCTGCTGATTCTTAGATGTGCATGATGTAACCCAGGCAACTCTTCTTGTTGGCATTGTGGTGGAATCACCACTATGACACCCCACAAGACACAACCGTCTTGGACACTTAACCCATCTCGTCTACAATGGAATAATGCCATCTAGATGTCGGCTTTTCCATCAGGCCAGCCACGCATCAGGTATTCACGGACATGCGCCGGCAAAGCATCAGTACCAGTACAGTGACTGATCTGTGCTGCGTTCACTGGTGATGAGTTCAGTCCCTCTATCAACAAAACGCGTTCTTCTGATTCGTCCTTCGCCGTCACTGGTAATGGCAACCTACTGAGACAGTGAGCTTTTGCCATGACTTCTACCAGCTTTATAGTGAAGTACTGGTATCCACGCAGAGTTATAACCCACCGTTGTAAGTTCTAAGGGGGAGTGATGCCGTGATCGGAACTTGCTTCAGTTCACCGAACAGCGACACCAGTGGCTTGTGATCTGTCACGATCACAAAACACCGTCCATAGAGCTGCTTGTGGAATTTCCTAAGCGCGAACAATATTGCAGCTCCCTCCTTGTTGAGCTGCGAGTAATTTCTTACTGCAGCGTTAAGTGTCCGTGATGCAAATCCGACCAGAGCTCGGTACCACCTTCCATGACGTATGAGAGCACAGCGCCGAGTCCGTAATTCGACGCATCGCGCTGGAGTAGTATTGGCTTAGTCAGACCATAGTGCGCCAACACTTTAGCTGACAGGCGTTCTTTGACTCTCTGGAAACTCCGCTGCTGTTGTGGACTCCAGAACCACCTCTGTCCTTTGCACAGCAGCGTGTGCAATGGAGCTAGCACGGACAACAGGTTGCACAGAAATATCCCGTAGTAACTCAGCAGACCCAGGAATGCTTGTAATTCCGACACATTCTCTGGAGCTCTCGCCTTCTGAATGGCCTCCACCTTGTCTTCCAATGGATGCAACTCATGTTGGTCAATCTTGTGACCCAAGTACACAATTTCGTCTGCCAGAAATGTGCACTTTCCTCTCTTGAGCCTCGACCCTGCTTCTTCTAATCTTCCCAATACTAAATCAAACGTTTCAAGGTGTTGCTACTTCGTTGCACCAGTCAAGGTGATGTCATTCAGGTACACAGCGATTCTCGGTATACCTTGCACGGTGTTTCCGTTGTCCGCTTGAAAATAGCTGGTGCTGAACTGATGTCATTCCTTTGACTTCTCGTTAAGTAGAAGTTGAGAATAGCCGTGACTCTGGTCCAGCTGGCAGAATTGTTTACCACCTGTCAATTTCTCACACAGGTCATCCAGCTTTGGAATCGGGTACTGTTCAAGATGTGACACTCTCTTCACCGTCAGTTTGTAGTCTCCACACACCCGAACCTTGCCATCATCTTTGAGGACTGGGACTATCGGGGTAGCCCAATCGGATTAACGCACTGGCTCAAACACGTTCGTCTGCACCAACCTGTCCAGTTCCTCCTCCACCTTCTGCTTCAACGCTTACGGAATTGACCTCGGTTTGAAAATCTTTGGTGGAATACAATAAAAATGTTAATGTTGGTATATCCAACACTCTCCCCCAGCCCCATCGCCATAACACACATAACAGTTTAATCGACACTGGTCGTGTTGTCAGATACCGGTTGTTGAATATGTAGGCATCATTATTAATGGTAGTGTTGTTTTATTGGATGAATCCAAGATGAATCCACGGTTGATTGTAGCATGTCAACCCCAGACGCTGATGAGTATAAAGACCTGCATGCGGGGATAAGAGATGCCTTTCAATCAGTCACCATCGAGAGAACTGACGAATACCTTGCTGTCTTCGACAAAACGTTTTATTGCTTTCCATGGCTGCTTAGGAGGACTTGTGACATACAATACACCGTGATAATCATGCATGCCTTGGCACGATGGTTTCCCAGAAATTGCACAAGTAAAAACACGCATTTATAATCTGTGTTGCCAATGCTGATTCTGTGTTATTCATTGGTTCCTAAAGTATAGTGTATGTTTTGGCCAGACCGATAATTCTTTCTACATGGACCCTCTTACTGGTAATCTTACGGTCCTTCATAACCGTCTCCCCGGACATTCTATTCTTTTTCTTAAAAAAGTGGGGATATTTATTGTGATCATCTTGTGTTTAAAGAGATCTTGCACATTGAATCCCTCGTCCGCCATGATGCTGTCATCAGCATCACAAATCTGCATCAAATTTGAGCGTTTACAGATTATATCCCCCTTAAGCTGGCGAAATGTAGGAAACCAGGCCTCCGGGGCTTGTCCCGACCAGCACCTCCACTGTATTGCGATTCTTGTAAGAAGAAAATGTAGCTTGCTGGGCTAGTGGCTGCTTCGGCTTTTGCATGGGACATTCTGTGCCATCCACGACTACTCTTGTGGTTGGAAACTTCTTCTTGAAGTCCTCGGGCGAATAGTATGACACCAGTTCCTTGGACGGCCACCAATCTGTTTCTCCCGACTGTAAGTTCATGAAATTTATCCGTGTGACAAAGATGGTTGTGACAGTTGCCTGAGATATGTCAAACATGCGACTCTGTTCGAAATGCGTCTTGTGACGTCTCAGTTTCACCAACGTGATTAGAAACTGGTCCTCGACTGATATGGAAGGAATGATCCCATGAAAAAACATCAGTTCATATGTTGATGGACCCAAAGTACTCAACCGAAAAAAACAAATGTGTTGTAGTTTTCTAGTCCTGTATAGAAATGAATACCTTGCGGATCATTCACAAACCAGGTGACTGTGTAAAAAGGTAAGTTCTTATATGACGCACTATCCAGTCCTCAGGACTGTTCAAAGCGCATTACACTTTACTCACTGGCAGACCTGTTCAGTCGAACACCATCTCGACTTCTCTGGGAAGCATTCAGCCACGCTGCAATTAATGCGCAAAGACTATTCGTACACAAATAACCACCACTGTCTATAACCAGGTACTCATTCATACAGCTGAGTGAATTGAACCAATGTACTGCGCTCCACCGGTTTGGGCTTGAGGTCTGGGTACCAGTATACTCAGTTTCAACAGAGTTAGCCAACGTTGTCCGCGTTGCTTGCTCTCTGTGTGGCCCTGAACGTAAAAATATGGAGAAGCTTAGAAATTTACATAGTATTATAAATCTTTGTAAACGCAAAAGCAGTACAAATGTTGGTTTTTCTATAAAATATTTATTTACAGTTTTGTTAGTATTATACATGTCTTTTACAACACAATGTATTCTCTTCAAGATAATGTTCCATAATACGGATAATTTCCCCTAATATTATTACAAGAAGAAAACTAGTACAGTATAAATTCATCATCATCAGTAGTATATCGCGACTTTCAGAAGTTATGCTGGAGCGGAGCGGTGCAAGTGCAAGAAAGTAGTTCCGGGTTTCCCATGTTAAAATCTAGGGAAGTAGTTCCAGTTGCACCAACAATGTCTCCGACTCGCTCAAACGACAAAAGAGGCACCATCCATTTCAGTAGCGTCATTGCACATCCGGGTATTTTATCCCGTGTTAAGGTAGCTGCACCGGGTATCATGTCAGTTGATTTCTTTATTTTTTTCTTCATAGAACATTAGTAGGTGTCAGTATGAACATGTGTACTATTGAAAACCAAGGCAATATCACCAGATGTCCCCAATCAGTCCTTTAAAAACTATTATTTTTAGTGTGTCTGTGGAAAGTCCATTTTCAGATTCTTGGAAACTGACGGTGTTTCCATAGTGACGATCACGTGTGCGTCAGCCCAGTTCAAACATAAATTCATTCACCATAAATGCAGATCATATAATCTGGTTATTCTCATGCCACTATGCGTTGTATTATAATTACCTAAATGCATCACGCTGTCAAATCACCAAATACTGGCGGTAGTTTTATTTATTCTCCGATAATGCCCGACCTCAGCCGCCATTTGCATTGACACGTGACTGACCCCAGCAGGTGTCAATCAATCTTGTCTACCACAACATGTTCAACACATGGCCCTTCGTGACACAATATCATGAGACAACTTGGCGGGACAACCTTGGGGGGGGGGAATCTCAATAATAGACGTGTCTGTCAAATTGTGTTGAAATAAGCCACATGCTAGTAAAAAAGTCACATTTCTAAGCAAAAAACAAGCATATGGAGACACCCTTATAATTGTAACAACCAGGAAATATTACTTAATGTAAATTTTTATAAAAACTATAATACTTACAAAGCCATAAATTGGCATATGAACTTGACTTCTATTTACCCAAAATTGCACGGAATGGATTTATGTTTGGTGAAGGGGTCGTGCCAAAAATGCAGTACGGATTTTTGCTGTCTTACAACATTGTAGCAACATGTTTATGAAGCTGTATCAAACTTAATATGCATTTGTTTACAAAAATAAAACCCGTATGAATGTCAATAACATGTTTGTACTTACAACCATACACTTTTTTGGGGGGAGTTTCTCAAAATGAAATAAAGTGCCATTTTAAGGTGATTTTTTTTTACATATTTTCTAATTGTTTTAAACACATTTAAATATCTCTAAAAAACATGAAAAAATTATTTTTGGTCTAGAGTATTGTTTAGTATCTGAGGCAAACTGTGAGATAAAATGGTTAGCTTATCTTCACAATTTATATTAGAAATGATTAATTCAAAAGAAGTATATAATAGCCGATGCAGCCACCTAAAAAGATAGGGCCTAAATCCCATGTTAAAAGATAGGAATTTACGTGAATTCAAGTTTTTTCATTCCAGGTCTACAATAACAAAATATACTGAACAGCATTTCATCTGTCACACACGAGACTAGCTTAAGGACTGAGCCATTATTTGATTGATGATGACGTGTCTAAAATGTGGTGTTATAATAAGGCGTAATTGCATACGAAATGTAAAATACATACAGGACGATGTTATAGCAGGACCTGAAGCCTCGTTTTTACAAACACGGCGACCATCTTGGCATTAGACCATTGGTATTATTTCCGTACGGTAGAGCTTAAATTTGTGTCTTTTATGTGGCAAAGTATAAACATAAGTCACATACGTTATGAAATAGGAACTTATCTGCTAAATCAGTCAAACTGGCAGCTATTTGTGTAGGTACGGTAGTTAGTTTTATATTACGTGCTTGTATACGGAAATAAAAAGGGAAGGTGATTGGAGGGAAGAAATTGGGAAATCGACGACAGAAAACGTGACAAGCGAGAAGGTGACAGGGGATACAGTGTCCGTAGAGAAGGAGGGAGGGAAGATGGGATGGGAGAGGAGAGAAGAAAATGAGATGGGAGGAAGTATGAAGGGATGAAAGGAAGTGAGAACAAATGTGATAGAAGAGAAGTCGATAAAAGGGACGATGACAGGCGGAAAGGTGACAAGAGAAAAAGCGACAGGACAGAATGGATTGGAAGAGAATGTGACAGGAGAGAAGACGGCAGGGGAAAAGTCAACAACCAGACAGATACACACCGGAGAAAGAGCTACTCCGAGGCAGTGATTGAGGGGGCAATGAGGAAAGAGAGGGTGTTTATGGGCGACTCAATTATGAGAAAGAAAGACAGACAAGACACTGAGCGAGGGGAAGGACCTCGTTGTTTGTCTACCGGGGGCTAGGATAGAACATGTGACTGAAAGGGTAGAGAAGGTATTGGGGCAAGGCAAGGGAGGGTCTATACTAATACACGTAGGAACAAATAATGCAGACAGGGAGGGAACAACTGAGATAGTACAGAAGTATAGACAGTTAGTGAGGAAGCTAAAGAAGAAAAGAGTTGAACATATTATTCTCTCAGGAATGTTGCCAGTAATGGGAGGAAGGGGGGGCGACGTATAGAAACTGCAAGAGGATGGCGATCAACGCACTAGTTGAGCAGATGTGTGAAGAAGAGGGGGTGGGATTCACAGATTTATGGGGATACTTTGTTGGGAGGGAAGATATGTAATGAGAGATGGTCTCCATCTTAGTGGAAAGGGGGCAGCAGTTTTCTGAGAGAATCTGTTGAGAGTGGGACAGGTTACATCTATTTAAACTAGATTCGCAGAGAAGCCTGAAACTGGAGGCATAGGTAACCACAGCACAAATAAATCAGACGTTAGTTTTGTCCTCACAGAATGAATTAGTTGACAATGTCAAGATATGTGAGCCACTGGGGAATAGTGATCACATCCAGATACATTTTACCATCAAAATAAAATCAGAAAGGAATAATAAAAAGCAGTAGAGGAGAAATTTCCACAAAGGAAGGTATAAGGACAGGAGTAAATATTTAGCAAAAATAGACTGGAATAACACACTGAAAAATAAGAAAGCAACAGAATGCTGGAATATATTAAAGAGTGAAATTAAGTGCATAGTCGATAAATTTCTACCCTTCAAAAAACAAGGGAAACCGTCCAAAAAGAAACATTTATCGAACGAAGCCATTAGAAAAATTAAGTATAAACAAATGATGTGGATATCATATAGGTGTACTGGAAATGATGCAGACTACAACATTTATAAAGAAGCACTTAACCAAGGTACAGCTGAAATTACAAATTCAAAGAGAAGCTATGAACAACAATTAGCTAATAATATGAAACATGACAGCAAGAGTTTGTATGCGTATGTTCGAAGCAAACAGAAAGTTCAGGATAAGGTCGGTCCTCTAGAAGATAGTGCTGGAAATATAATATCAGAGGGATTCTTTATGGCAGAAGACCTGAATGAGTATTTTAGTTCAGTGTTTAACAGGGAAGATATTAGTTCACTGTCAGTACCAGAGGCTAAGTTCAAGTGGGCAGATTCAGACTATATAGGACAGTTAATTGTAACGCCGGAAATGGTAGCTAAGAAATTAAGGGCTATGAAGGATAAAAATCACCTGGAGTGGATGGGATTCCGCCCAAACTAATATTGGAAATTGTAGAACAAATTAGCTTACAACATTTTTCAATTTGTCATTAGAAGAGGAAGTGGTTCCTTTAGAATGGAAAGAGGCAAACATTATACCGTTATTTAAAAAAGGTTCGAGAAACAAGTGAGAGAAATATAGACCAGTGAGTTTAACATCAGTGATTTGAAAATTACTAGAAAGACTATTTAAATATCACATGGTGGATTTTCTTGTTAAGCATAACTTGATAAACCCATCTCAACATGTGTTTTTAAAAGCGAGGTCATGCTTAACAAATATGTTATGTTTTTTAGAAGACATCACTAAGAGGGTAGGTAAGGGATCACCAGTAGATATCGTGTACATAGATTTTCAAAAAGCTTTCGACAAAGTACCACATCAAAGATTACAGCTTAAACGAAATGCTCATGGCATAGGAAATGGTGTAATAAACTGGATAGAAAAATGGCTGACTGACAGTAGACAACGTGTAGTAGTTGATGGGGAGACTTCAAACTGGAAATCGGTATTGAGTGGGGTAGCACAGGGATCAGTACTAGGACCTATATTATTCTTAATATATATCAACGATTTGGATGATAAAATAACAAGCAAGGTGTTGAAATTTGGGGACGATATAAACGTGTTTAGAAGGATTAAAAGTGATGGAGATAGACAGCATTTACAAGATGATCTTGACATGTTGATCAAAAGGTCTGAAAAGTGGCAAATGCAATTTTGGGAAATGTAAATGCCTCCACACAGAACGTGGGAACGAAGAGGTAGAATTTACAATGGGGGTACTGTACTAAGTATTACTGTAAAAGAAAAGGACTTAGGGTTAACCATTAGTGCTGATATGAAGGTTTCAGAGCACTGTGGAATTGCAGCGTCAAAGGGATATCAAATCCTTGGATTAATTAGGCGAAATATAGCGTTTAAGAAAAAAGAACTAATAATACCGCTGTACAAAACAATAGTTAGGCCTCATTTA
>CM034534.1:71244694-71263905 GCA_020002185.1 Paraescarpia echinospica
ACACACATGAACCCATATTCTTAAGGCCAGACAGGTCTTGGAGAGAGGGGAGAGGAAGCAGATCATTCGTATAGAAGACGGATAGAGGATGGTATGAAGGAATTTCGAGAGCGACTGAGTCTCAGTTAAGGCAGCTGAATACGACTGCCAGATGGTAACAGATTGTAACAGGGATTTAGGGGGTGGTCGTGATCTAGAGAAATCTGCCTTCCCTTCCTCTTTGCCCTCCGCTTGTACAGGTCGTCTACACTGGTAAGTTCCTCTCCGACCTTGCTGCCGAGTCTGATGTCGCGACTCAGGATATTCCGATTGGTGACACTCATTCCACCATCCCTTGCCAGGAAACCAAAGGTTACAGTACTCTCAAGGTAACAGCCATAGAAGGTCCCCAGAACATGAGAGCTCACCCCGAGGGATCTGAGTTTACGCAGAAAATAAAGCTTCTGTTGGCATTTCTTGTTGTTCAAAGCCGTGTTTGCACTGAAGGTAAGTCAATTACGGTACCTAGATTACTTGTATTCTGATACAAGCTTGACAGTCTCACCATTGATGAACAGGTCTTTGGGTAGGATTTCTTTCTCCTGAAGTCTATGATGAGCTCCTCAGTCTTCTGGGCATTAAGATCCAGAAAATGATCACCACACCACCGGGCAAAGTCTGATACCACTTCCTCGCACTTCCTTCAGAATTTGACAGGTCAACAATTGCCGTATCGTCAGAGTACTTCACAAAAGTGCACTGCTCATGTTTGCTGCGGCAATCGTCCGTGTACTAGGTGAAGATCACAGGCGAAACCACTGAGCCATGAGGGGCCCCGGTGGATGTACACATGGGGCTAGACAACATGCCGTTATGGCGCACAGCCTGCTGACGTTCCGTGAGGAAGGAATTCACCTAGAGAACAAGGTGAGAGTAGACGTGCATGTCCGCGAGCGTCTTCAACATGATGTGATGCTGGATCGTATTGAAGGCCGATGAGAAATCTATGAAGACTATCCTGGCGTACGCCTTGGCCTTCTCAAGATGAGTGTACACGGAGTTGAGTAGGGTCAGCATCGCCTCGTCCACGCCCCGGTTGCGTCTGCAAACTGGAGCGGATCACGCTGATCGTCGACCTGCTACAGGAGTTGTGAGAGGATGAGGCGCTCGAAGCATTTTATTACCACATAGGTCAGCGCTATCGGCCTGAAGTCGTTCGGAGCAGACAGCCGCGTTTGATGGAGGATTTCCATATCCGAGGGATATGGTGCTGCCTGAGGGACCAGTTAAACAGAATGCTGAAAACTGTTCTAAGCTGGGAATGACACTCTTTCAGGACACGGCCGTCGATGTTGTCCGGTCCTGATGCCTTACGGGGATTAACCCGCTGAAGAACCCGGCTGACGTCATCCTGAGTTGTTTCATGTAAGTCATGATCACCTAGATGGGACTGGAGCTGGTCCGCCGCAGCTCGGCGTTCGCGTGTGAAGTCGTGACGATCGAAACGACTGAAGAAAATGTTCATGTCCTCTGCGAACTTCATGCTCTCCTCCTTCGTTCCTGTGTTGGAGACAGATGAGTTACGGGGCTGAGCACCCGCAAGAGTTTTAAGTCCCTATCATGCTGATCTCATGTTGCCATATTGAGACTGCCGTTCGATTTTGTATCTGTACTCTCTTTTGGCTTCTCTGATATGTTTCTTTAACACCCTTTGAATCCTTTTGCCCTCCACATAGCAAGTGCCATGAAAGTCCTTTTCTTTTCATTCAAAGTGTTTTTCAGCTCTTTTGACACCCAGGGCTTGTTATTGGCGAAGATCCTGATTTGTTTAGTTGGAATGATCATGTTCTCACAACAGTTAATATAGTCCGTGATCACATCAACAGCCTCATCCAGTGATGAGCTGGAGTCAATAAAGATATCCCATAATGTGCAATCAAAGCAACCTTGAAGTGTTTCTGTTGCGTCTTTAGTCCATGTTTTCACTGTTTTCCGCACCGCCTTCTGTCTCTGTAGCACTGTTCTGTACGCTGGTATCATATGGACTGCAATGTGACCAGTTGTGCCCAGGGGCGCTTTCTTCACAGATGTGTAAGCGTCTCTGATATTACCATAACAAAGGTCCAAGGTGTTCCTGCCACATGTGTGGCACGTCACATACTGCCGCTACGTGGGGATTGTTTTGTCTAGCCTACAGCTGTTGAAATCATCGAGAATCAGGTTTGGTGAGTCTGGTAACACCGACTCGAGCCGTTGCACATAGTTTGTAATGGCTTCAGCTGCACGTGCACAGTTAGCAGATGGGGGCACGTAAACAACAGTCAGAATTTTTTTTAGTCAGAAACAATTGGCCAAATTCTCTGGGCAGGTACGTGGGCCTGAGTGACCGTGACAATAGTTCAAGGTCGGGGTGCACAGCTTCTCCTTAACGGTCACTGACTTGCACCACCGTTCGTTCACATAAACACACATCCCTCCCCTCTGAGATTTCGCACTTATATATTTGTCTCTGTCCACTCTGACTGGCATGCCAACCCCATCAATAACAAATTCGCTGCCTGGGAAAGTTTCGTCAAGCCATGTTTCTGTTACACGCAACAAACACACTTCTTTGTAGGCCCACTATAGTGCGACATGTGCTTGCAATTCGTCTACTTTCGAGCGTAGTGATCGAACTTTGGCGAGTATAATGGACGGGAGGGGGAGAGAGGGTACCTTGTTTTTCTTGAGTTGCTGTCGAACTCCGTCCTTCTTGCCACGCTTACGCCTGCCAATCCTGGTAGAAGTTGTGCCTGGCGACACTAAAAGTTATGGCAAGGTAGTCGAGAAGTGGACACTACTAGGCCGAAGAGCCAACAGTGCCTGTCGTGAAAAAGTTCTGAAGACGCCATCTTGTCGCTGTTCCCGCGCGGGTACTCCATTCACACAGCACAACCAACAGCACAGTCAATAAAAGGGAATACAACTTGAAAAATCCTCTGCAGTACATCTTCAAACACACATTCAGTACTCCAGTAGAAATTCCATCAAGTAAAATACTAAGAAGACGACAACAAAAGCAGAGCTCAGCGAACACCACAGATCGCCATGACAGCGCCACCTAGCGGTTACATATTGTAGTGGAGGCCTGTAGGTATATAATTAACGTTTTTATATATAAACATCAAGTGTATGCTAATGTATGTGATGCCCAATGGCAATGCCAATGATTTAAACAACTATTTATTTTGATTCATAATACAATATTAACAATTTAGTTGTTTGTTTGACAATGCTAATGTTATTAAGCCTGATAATAGTGGTATATAAAGGTAGATTACTGTCACAGTACTAGACCTACTTGCTCAAAAAATTATATGGGTACCAACTACTGCCGATAGTGGGAACCGGCCGAGTGGTAAAGCACCGGTCGAGGGGACTGGACTCGAATCCAACTACCGGCCACCATTTAAAAAAACTTGGGCAATTTTGTTCTCTTGGAGAAGACACTAGGCCATTCTAACTGATGACTGAGCTAATGAGTCTATCCTGTAGCGGACTCACTACCTGTTGGGTCTGTAGATGAGGATATTATGAGATAAAACCACAGTGCAACATTGCAATAGGACTTTGCTGAATAATTTTCCAGATTCAGAATATCAGTGTTTGTAAAAATGCTAATTTTTTTAGATTTATGATGTATGATATAAGCCACACATATTGTATTTTTATTGTGTTCTGTTCCATTTATTTCAGGTTGATTCATCACTGATGTCCAAAAGCAAGATTTGTTCATTCTGACAGCAATGGTACCAAAATAAGTGGTATAGTGTTTGTGTGTATGCATTCTGAATTATTGAATATTATGATAACATATAATTATAATGTATGCTGCAGTACAGAACTCAGAATCAATTTATTTCACCAATAAATACGGTACATGTGTAAGGTTTCAATATATCAACACTCAATTATACGTTTCGTCAAAATCATAATGGCCGATATCTAGACCCAAACTGGTTTTTTTTACAGTAGAACCTGTCTTGGATAACCACCTGCTTTCTCGGTTCCTCTTGAAATTTACCGTATTTTCAATGTTTATTGACCTGTCATGGGCGACCACCCGTCTTAAGAGACAACTTTTGCTTGGCTGAAGTGGCGGTCTCTCAAGACAGATTCTACTGTACATTTCAATTCTGCAATTTCGCCTAGACAAATATGTCACCCGAGCCGCATGACATTTATTGCATGTTGCCCTTAAACCCTTCCTATACATGTTGTTGCTATGCACTGGTAATAAAGCATGAGTGTATAAATACAGTGTGGTATGCCACGTCAAAAGTAATGGAAGAAAATCATTCAACCATGCCAATTATGTTCAATCAGAATGACTGACCCAACAACAGTTTCCAATCTAACATTCTCGAATTTTGTCACTATCAACTGTTCACCCCTACCCTCTTGATACTATCCTGCCAAGTGATTTCGGTTTTCTCTTTCTATTACACATGTTTTCCTTGCTCTCTTTGGTAGTATCAAATGGAGTACCATGGTGTACCTGTATCAAAATACCATGCTGTACCTGTTTCAAAATACCATGGTAGTAAACCAGCAGATATGGGTCAAATACATTGACATAACCAGGTGTATATTTAAATACAAATAATATTGAAGGGTTCGAATACAATAAAATGAAAAAGTTTATATTTAAATACAAACATTTGTTTCATACACTTTTCAGAATTCTTTTTACAAAACCGCCAATAGCAAAAATAATGGCAAATCTTATACTGAGATATTTTGTTTATCAACATAATTTGACGATGTCATGTACAACAATGACATGAGATTTCGCTTACTTACTGGCAATCTTTGGTATTTGTACCATGGTATACCTGTATAAAAAATACCATGTTGTACCTGTATGAAAACACCATATTGTACCTGTTTCAAAATACCATGGTGCAGTTGAGTTGAGTGATTGACACTGCAGTAAGTTTCTGCCTATCTAAGGCAATGACTGAGTGAATTTTAATAAATGTAAATAGTTCTCACTCCCTTAATAGGCCTGTAAGTCTCAATTTAGTTACCGGAGTTGGCCCCGGTTCAACATTTTCTAATTAAATAAAGTAGGCTTTATTGTTAAAATTGAGACTACTGATCTTGGGCTCTGCTCTGGGCTTACCATTCTTTACTATTTATTATCTATATGATATATAATTATATGGTTTTGGTCTATTAATTTCTACTAAATATGATAATAGTCTAACATAATTATGTCATCATTATTCTTATTGGGTGTTTTCTGCTTGTCTTGCTCTGTTGCTGTAAGGGATAAAGATTTTGTTTTATGCAAACTATTGACATCTAATCATTTTAATATGCTTTGTTCTAATCACACTAGAATCCATCATTCTATTTCAATTTTGCATAGCCTGCCATGTCTTCATGTTTGTTATAATAGAAGGTTACTGCCAATCCCCCGCTCTACGCCAACATTGAAATTAGTAATAATTGTATTACTAGCAGGAGAGTCAATAACATTCTACACAGACGGCCTACTCCATCGTTACCTGATCATGTGTCAATTAAGTATCTATGTGATTCGTTCTCTAGTCACTTTAAGAATAAAATCAGTATTATTCGTTCTGCTTTCCCACGTCATAATATAAGTAATGTCAGTGTGGACTTTTCACAAGTAAATTATCTACTTGTATCATTTGAAACCTGCAACAGTTGATGAAATTAGGAAAATAATTATGTCCTCACCAAATAAATCTTGTGCGCTTGATTAATTTCCAACAATACTGCTAAAAGCATGTCTCGATACACTAATTGGACCTATAACAAATATTATAAATGCATCGCTTTGCTTTGGCTGTTTTCTTGATGATTTTAAATACGCCCATGTCACACCACTTCTTAAGAAGTCATCTCTGCCTAAACAAAACTTAAACAGTTATATACCTATTTCTAACCTCAACGTTATTTCCAAAATACTAGAAAAGTTGTAGCAAGTCGTCTAAGGTCTCACATTAGCATAACTGTCTTAACTAATGTGTCACAATCAGCATATAGACAGTTTCATTCAACAGAGACTGCCCTCTTAAAGGTTCATAATGACATTAACTTTAACATTAATAATGGTAGATCTCTCTGCCGCTTTTGACACGATTGATCACAGCATTCTCATTGAACGACTATTAAAGTTGTACGGCATATATGGCACAGCTCTGAACTGGTTTTCTTCATATCTAACTTTTCTTCATATCTAACTGATAGATTGGGAACTGCTTTTCAGTTGCACTGCCGGATTTATTTGGTGTTCCCCAGGGTTCTGTTCTTGGGCCTTTGCTTTTTACTCTTTACGCCACTAAGCTCTGTTACAAATTACAAAAGACATAACTTGGGTCATCATCTTTATGCTGATGATACTCAGATCTACATTTCGTTGGCTACCCAGGATACAAATCGCTCCCTTAACCAACTCAGCCTTCAAGATATCTTCCACCGGATGACTGACAGCAAGTTGAAATTAAATGCAAATAAAACTGAATTGATCATTATTGGTACTCCAATGCAGCGCAGTAAACTGGATGGTTTTTTCCCTACGCATATTTTGAATCAGTATATCACGCCAGCAACCTCGGTGCGGAATCTAGGAGTGATCTTTGATAGCAACTTCAATTTCCGACAACACATATCTCAAACATGTCGCTACTGTTTTTACCATATTCGTGATCTTCGCCGTATTCGCCTGTATATGTCATTTTCTTTTGCTAAACCTATTGCAACAGCGCTTGTTAGCAGCAGACTTGACTATTGCAATTCCCTCCTTTGTAATATCGCTAGCAAGGATATCACAAAACTTCAGCGTGTCCAAAATTGTCTAGCAAGAGTAGTTACAAGATCTCCTCGTTTTTCTCGCTCTGTATCACTTTTGAAGTCTTTGCATTGGAAATATAATATTTAAGATATGTACCATTACATACCAGGCACTATCTAGTAAGCAACCATCTTATTTGCATTGATTGATTACTCCTGTAAGAAAACCTATCCAGCTTCGATCTAGTTCTGACTTACTTTTGTTCCTAGATTCAACACTAATATTGGAACTAGGGCTTTTTCTGTTGCTTCACCAACTCTTTGGTATATGCTCCCTCTTTGTGTTAGATCAGTTGAAAATATTACCAAATTCCGTCGTCATTTAAAAAACTTATTTTTACAACCTTGCTTATTCACCGTAGCTCCTTAGCGCCTTGACCCATCTGTTGACAACTGGAATACTACTTATGGATTTTGAGAATGACAATTCCTTTGGTTTTGATGCGCCTCTGAGCTTGGTCTCCAAGGATTTAGGCGCAATAGAAGTTATCTTATTATTATATTTTGATTGAATTTCAAAATGATAATTATTCTGAATTTGTAATGCAACAGTAATATATTTAATGTCTTCAACAGTCTTTTTTTGGTATACCAGTTGTGAATGTCATTGTGACAGAAAGTCTGTGCTATTTCAGATAATGGCTCATTACTGTACACGAGTATTTAAGGATTAATTTCTTGACATTTTGTATGCTCAATAGTCAATTTGTTGTATTTATCATATACGAAATTGTTGATATTGTATTATAATGTATACATAAAGATTTGATAAATGACTTGTGACATTATTAGCATTGCTTGCATTTGTGTACATGCATGCTCAATAGACTTTGTTTTGTATTTGTTTTATTTGGTCATTCAATCTGCTTGGAAATTACTGTTGATTGCCTGTAGGATTAATGTATTTGAATATATGATATAATGAAAATATATGAAGATTAACCTGTTGTAGAGTATTTGTATTGTAGAGCATTATGAATGCTCCCCATGGCTCTGTAATAAGGACAGCTCCCGGGCTGTGTTGACGTGTCAAATAAAGATGGCGTAAGACATAACAGTGGCGACGAGGATGGGATTAAACCAAGCTATAAGTGAGTAAACAATTAATACACATCATGGCAGCGCCAGTTGGTTGTGTGGGTGAATTTGGTAATTCAAAAGAGACATGGACGGCATACGTTGAAAGGTTGGAATCGTATTTCAACGTTAATGACATTGATGATTGATGAACAAAAAAGGGCGCACTTGCTAATAAGCGTCATGGGAAGCGACACGTATGGGTTACTGAAAACGTTGATGGCACCTATAAAACCATCAACTAAGTCATTCGCAGAATTAGTCAAAACACTTGCGGACCACCTAGATCCACAAACCACTGAAATGGGGGAACGTTTCCGTTTTGGCCGCCGATATCAACAAGAGGGTGAAAGTATCGCCTCGTTCGTGGCTGAATTGCGGAGACTGTCGTTACATTGTGGTTATGCAGCAAACCTGACGACAGCCCTAAGAGACCAGTTTGTGTTGGGTTTGCGATCGGAATCAACACAAAAGAAGCTGGTAAAAATCAAAGACCTAAGCCTGGAAACTGCCGTCGAAGATAGACGAAACGGCTAGTCGTGACACCGAAGAACTACACAATAGCCACGGAGAGGCTAGTGTATCTGTTCACAAGCTGTATTCACGTCAGCAGCCACGTCAGGAAAGAGAGAGAGAACAGAGAAGAAATTACACATGCTACAGATGTAACGGGCGGGGGCACAGGTCGGACGATTGTCGCTTCAGAAACGAAATCTGCCACGGCTGTGGGAAACATGGCCACATCAAGGCTGTATGTCGGTCTGGTGACAGAAACAAACGCTACAATAAAGGCAAAAGGGTGAACCAAATGTCAGCTGCCAAAAGTAGTAGTAACGGTAGTGACGACAGTGAGTGGAGTGATGGATTGGACACCCTAAATGCGGTCCACCAGTTAACAAAACCAAAGCCCAGAACTGACACAGTTTGGACGACACTGCGGGTAGCCGGACATTCACTCAAAATGGAGGTTGATACTGGGTCGGCATACTCAGTAATCCCACACCACGTGTACAAGGAAATGTTCAAGAAGCATGAACTTCAGCCTACACCAGTAACTCTCCGAACCTACATGGGGGAGTTAGTTGTTCCCGAGGGAAAGCTTCGTGTCCAGGTCAAGTACAAGAAGCAGAAGGTGAAGCTGGACTTGTACGTTATCAAAGGCGGTCGACAAGTGCTGTTCGGTCGTGACTGGTTTTGGGAGATCAAGCTCGACTGGGGAGAAATTCACTCCCTGAAGTCATGGCATGGGACTGACAAGGACATTTCTCTGAAGGATGCCAATAAGCAAGTTCAACGGCTGCTGGCAAAGTATGAGTTGTTAAGCACGGACAACTTAGGGACATTGAAAGGTGTGAAAGCCAAACTCACCGTAGAGGCAGACGCTCAACCGAAGTTCTGCAGGCCACGAAGCGTGCCTTGTGCGATCAAACCATACTTGGAGAAGGAGCTAGAAAGGCTCCAGAAAGAAGGAATCCTATCAGCTGTCGAGTATAGCCAGTGGGCATCAGGAGTGGTACCGGTGGCGAAACGAGATACCAAGGATATACGTCTCTGTGGAGACTATAAAGTGACACTCAACCCGGTGCTCCGGGAAGATAAATATCCGCTACCACGCATCGAAGATATTTTCGCAAAGATGGCCGGAGGTAAGAGGTTCAGCAAAATTGACCTCAAGAATGCTTACCTGCAGATGGAGGTAGAGGAGGACTCCAAACAATACCTCACAATCAACACGCACAAGGGCCTGTTTCAGTATAATAGGTTGCCGTTCGGGATCAAGACGGCACCCTCGATATGGCAGAGAGCAATGAAGCAAACTTTACAAGGAATCCCTGGCGTGGAGGTGATGTTGGATGATATCATTGTCACGGGGAAGTCTGACACTGAGCATCTGGAAAACCTGGAAGCAGTATTCAAGAGGCTGGCAGAGAAGGATCTGCGGATCAACGTGAAGAAGTGCCGGTTCTTCATGGAACGGATCGAGTACTGTGGCCACGAGATTGATCACGAGGGTCTGCACAAGACAAAGGCAAAAATACAAGCCGTGCAGAAGGCACCAAGCCCCCAAGATGTTAGTAGTTTAAAAGGATTCCTTGGGCTGGTGAATTACTACCACAGGTTTTTACCCAACCTGGCCAGTGTCTTGCATCCCCTAAACCAGTTACTAGAGAAGGATCAGAAATGGATGTGGTCAAAGGAATGTGAACAAGCGTTCGGTGAAGCAAAGAGACTGATCACATCGGACCAAGTTCTCGTCCACTACGATCCGAACTTGCCCATCAGAATAGCGTGCGGTGCATCTGCATATGGGTTGGGGGCCGTACTCAGTCATACGATGCCAGATGGGTTGGAGAGACCAGTCGCGTTCGCTTCGCGAACTTTAAACAAGGCTGAACGGAATTACAGCCAGCTAGACAAAGAAGCACTGGGACTCGTGTGGGGAGTCAGGAAGTTCCACCAATACCTGTTTGGAAGACGATTCACGCTGGTGACGGATCACCAACCCCCCACAGCTATCTTTCATCCAGGGAAGAGTATTCCAGCAATGACGGCTGCACGAATGCAACGATATGCCCTACATCTAGCAGCACACGACTATGAGATAGTCTATAAAAGCTCTTTGAAACACGCAAATGCAGACGGACTTTCGAGGTTACCATTGAAAACGGAGGAGACACACCTTGATGTGGTGGAGATGTTCTACATGGACCACGTAGAAACCCTTCCTGTCATGGCAGCAAACATCAAGACAGAGTCCAGCAAGGACCCAGTCATGTCAAAAGTTCTGGAGAGAACCCAGCAAGGATGGCTGACGATCAGTCCAGAGGGACTTGAACCATTCTTTGCCAAGCGCTACGAGCTAAGTGTATTCCACGGATGCTTTATGTGGGGAATACGCGTCCTAGTGCCACAGAAGTTGCGCAGTCAAATCCTCCAGGAGTTACACGATGGACATGTCGGGGTTGTAAAAATGAAGGGACTGGCTCGTAGCTACGTTTGGTGGCCTGGGATAGATAAAGATATAGAATGTCTGGCACGGAAATGTCGAGGCTGCCAGAGAGTCCAGTTTGAAGCGCCTACCGTGCCACTTCACCCGTGGGAATGGCCTGCGAAACCATGGCAGCGTATCCATGTAGATTACGCTGGACCGTTTATGGGACGGATGTTCTTAATAGCGGTCGACGCACATAGCAAATGGCCTGAGGTACTACCAACAGCCTCAGCATCATCAGAAAGAACCGTAGAACTGTTACGAGATGTGTTTGCAAGGTACGGTCTTCCAGAACACTTGCACAGTGACAACGGAAGTCAATTCACAAGCGAAGTTTTCCGAAACTTCATGAAAGCAAACAACATCAGGCACACATTTTCTGCACCCTACCACCCTGCGACCAACGGGCAGGTGGAACGCTTTGTTCAGACATTTAAACAAGCCATGCGATCAGCGAGAGGTGACTCGGGTGCTGTGAAACGACACCTGGCCAGATTTCTGTTTGTCTACAGAAACGCACCACATGCAACAACATGTGAATCTCCGGCGATGTTACTGATGGGTCGAGCCCTGCGAACAAGATTAGATGCCATACGACCAAACACGAGGAAGACGGTGGAGAACCGTCAGGCCAAGACAGTAGAGGAGAACAGAGGGCAACACAGAGAATTTGAAGCTGGGGACAAAGTGGCGGTAAGAAACTATCGCAACGACCAAAAGTGGGTACCCGGTACCGTCCAAGAGAAGAGGGGTAACAGATTGTATGCAGTGCGCGTGCAAGACGGCGATGTATGGCGGAGACACAGCGACCAAATCAGGGCTTCTGACGTCGCCAAGGTACCTATGGGTGCGGTGGAGGTACCAGTGGTTGACGAATCGACTAGACCAACAACAGAAGTAGAAGAAGACAACCAGCCAAGTTCATTGCAAACACCGATGGCAGTGAACTATCCCGTGAGACCGGCAAGTCCAGCGCAGATACCAATGGCAGAGGAACGACTCGTGAGAAGGTCCACAAGAACCAGAAAACCTCCAGTGAAGCTGGATCTGTGACGTTTAAAAGACGGTGTCCAGTTTAATTATGGACATAGACGTTAATGGTTAATGGCTACTAAAATGGCATTGTTAACAAGGACTAATTAATGGACGCTGAATCCGTGGACTGTGTTGACAGTTGTCATATAGTATATGTGGCGTAGCGCAACCAGGGTATTAACATGTTTTAAGGGAACAACATTTGAAAGTGAGGGGTGTAGAGTATTTGTATTGTAGAGCATTATGAATGCTCCCCATGGCTCTGGAATAAGGACAGTTCCCGGGCTGTGTTGACGTGTCAAATAAAGATGGCGTAAGACATAACACCTGTACCTCTGTTAATGAGTATATCATACAGAATATTTTCTACAGGATATAATCTGTAGGATATATCCTACAGAAAATAGCCTACAGGATATTTCCTATAGGAAATATTCTGTAGTATATTTCCTGTAGGAAATATTCTATAGGAAATATTCTATAGAAAATTCCATAGAAAACGCAAAAACCCTATAAAATAGTTTATAGGTTTGAAGTTGCAATTCCGCACTGCTCTGAAATCTTCATATCCGCACTACTTGTTAACCGTAAGGCGTTTTATTTTACAGTAGTACTTAGTACAGTACCCCCGTTGTATATTGCACATCGTCGTTCCTTGCATGTCCTATGTGGAGGCATTTACGTTTCCCCAAATTGAATAACATCTGCCATTTATTCACACCATTTGATCAACATGTCAATTTTAAGATCATCTTATAAATGGTCAAATCCAACGAACTGGAGTCTTTGGGCTCCACACAAGGTCGAAAATTGAATTGCCTGGATCTTTTGTTCACTTGTGGTATTAAATGTGCATAATACTGAGGCGACTTCACAAAAAATTGGGCACACTATTTCATAAAATTGACGATTTTATTGTTGCATGAAGTTCAAAGGTGTGTTCTATATGTTATCATCCGAAGACCACAAATTATCGTTCGTTGGCAGGTCATAACCCACTGTACAATGGTGTTGTGTTGGATATTTAACTTTTTGTCAAAGGATAACATGTGGAAATTTGTTATAACGGCGTGACTTTGAGGGGAGGTACTTATTCAGAGTTGTCAGAGTGCGGTGAAGTTTTGTTCGCACTCCAACATTGCCCCACTCCATTTTTCGAATGTGTTATAATTACTTGTACAATAAGACAAACACGTTGTAGATATGTGCATACAGTTCATACTTAAGCAGAGGATGTGTGTTATCCATTGTTATTATGGACGTAACCTGCAAATTCGTAGCACAAGACACTCAGACATAATGGTACTAGGACGATAACACTATTTTTAAAATCAGTATAGAATCTGGAATATTAATGATTAGCAGTAAATTATGAAAGTGCCTAGGTACATGTTACAATACTAGCCACACCTGTATCCCTTACGTATGTATACCTTGTTCTCTGCTGTCGTCTTCTTTGTATTCCAAGTGCTATTGTTATCAAATAATCGTATATTTACTACTTCTGCATTGTTGTCATTACTTGTACAACAAGACAAACAAATAGTAGATATGGGCACACTGTTCATGTTTATGGGGAGAATGTATGTTATCCATTGGCACAGGACACTAAGAAAAAATAGTACTCGGACGATAACACAATTTTTAAAATCATGATTAACAGTAAATTGAGAAAGTGCCTTAATATATGTTGTTTATATTGCACTGTTAGCCAAATGTGCATCCCTTATGCATGTATACCTTGTTCTCTTCTGTCCTCTTCGTTGTATTCCGAGTGCTAGAGTTGTGGAATAGTCTTTTATTTTCACATTTTCTTCACTGTAGTCGCCATATTTAATTACTGTGATATGTTATTGCATTTTAAACTGTCTTTACATTATTTACTACACTGGGTATTTTCTGCAAATAAATAGTTTCATTCTTTGGGCTATGACTCGGCATTACTCGAACATTAAACCAATTTTATTTTTAAAAGGTTAACAAATACAATATATAACAAGATTGCCACCCAGAGAATTAACTCTTGGTGGCAGGTGGACAAGGAAGCCCTTTGGCTTATCGAGAATCCGACCCTTTTATCTATGTGTATCCCGCCCTTCTGAGGTGATTTTATTTTTTAAACATTCACGCTACTAGCACCCACACAATCAGCAGATAATCTGTTCCATTCATTTAGTCCTTTGTGAAAATGAGAAATTTCTTATATCTAATCTACACTGCTTCTTTGCTAATGTAACTTCATGTCCTCTAGTCCTTCTATCTTTCTTAACTGAAAAAAATATTTCTATCAATATTTTCATAACCATTTATTTAAGCACTATCTTGTAGAGAACCGACCTTATCCAGAACTTTTTGTTTACTCCGAACATATGCATAAAACTCTTGCTGTCTTGTTTTATATTACAAACTATTTTTTGTTCATAGCTTCTCTTCGAATTTCGAATTTCAGTTGTAGCTTGGTTATAAATGTTGTAGTCTTCATCAATTCCAGTGCGTTTATTATGACTTCCACATAATTTATTTGTACTTAATTTTTTCTAATGGCTTATTTTGATAAGTGTTTCTTTCTTAACCTTTTCTTTGTTTTTTCAAAGGACCAAACTTATCGACGATGCACTCAATTTCACTCCTTAAGATATTCCAGCATTCTATTGCTGTCTTGTTCTTAAGTGTGTTCTTCCAGTCTATCTAGTCTCGCTTAACCGACTCTCGCCTGGCTGGCTGACTTCGCCAGGAAGATTGTCTGGCTCAGAATCGCGTTTTGACTGCTCACTGCCAGTTGGCACGCCTATCCCCTAGAAAGTTTATATATTATGTATGTGTTCGATATCGAAATGAAATTACGAAATAATGCCTGAAATAGTATTATACAAAATAAAATGAATCTTAAACTAAATGAACACAAACAAAAGTTTCGTGTACTCTGCAGGATTCGAACCGAGGACCCTAAAAATAGCTGCTCGACACGCTACCGACCTATAGCCACCAAGATCAGCATGCTTTGGTTATACTTCAGCGGCTACGTATATTAGTTAGCAGTCCGACCGTAGCGCAGACATCGATTGCACTTTGTTTAGTTAAATTTGTCCTTGTTTGGTATTTACATCATGCTTATTCACACTTATAGTATTTTGTTTCTGTCCGAGCATAAGCAAAGAACGTCAATACGGAATGTTCGAAAGCCACGAGAGCTACCACCTAATGAATATGCATGTGATTAAAAGGCATTAAACTACGAAAAGAGTTTAATGTTTATTTTGTGTGTGACATGTTTCAATAAAAATATAAACAGTTAGTGAGGAAGCTAAAGAAGACAAGAGTTGAACAGATTATTCTGTCAGGAATTTAGCCAGTAATGGAAGGAAGGGGGGCAACGTATAGAAACTGCAAGAGAATGGCGATCAATGCACTAGTTGAGCAGATGTGTGAAGAAGAGGGGGTAGGATCCACGGATTTATGGGAATACTTTGTTGGGAGGGAAGATATGTACATGAGAGATGGCCTCCATCTTAGTGGAAAGGGAACAGCAGTTTTCTCAGAGAACCTGCTGCGATCTATTGACAGTGGGTTGCATCTATTTAAACTAGATTCGCAAGGGGGACTCACATAGAAGCCTGAAACTGGAGGCATCAGCAAAGAACAGTCTGAAAAACTCTTCTGAAGCTGGATATAAATGTGTTTGTATAAATGCAAGAAGTATAGTAAACAAAAGAAATGAACTAAACAGTATGGTAGAAGATATTGACTCTCACATAATAGGTATAACCAAATCCACCACCACCACCGATATATCAGATGCCGAATATTGGGACTGACAGGATATGTAATGTTTAGGAAAGATAGAATAGGAAGAAAGGGAGGTGGAGTTATTTTGTATATTAAAAAATCTATTCAGGCTTATGAAATAAAATTAGAAAGAGAAGCAGATTGCGAAGAAGCTGTTTGATGTAACATAGTTACAGGAAACTTAACGTTAACAGTTGGGTTAGTTTATCGAAGTCCAAACATAAACATAGAAGAGAATGAAAAAATACAAAACGCTATACAGGAAGTAAAAAAACTGGACTGTATTATTATGGGGGATTTTAACCATGGGCATATACAATGGAAATCTCTACAGAGTATGGGGAGTGAGGACGACAAGTTGTTAGTTTTAGTACAAGAAACTTTCCTTTCTCAACATGTGCTAGAACCAACCAGGGGTGACAATGTGTTAGACATAGTTTTGTCCTCACAGAATGACTTGGTTGATAATGTCAATATACGTGAGCCACTAGGGAGTAGTGATCACAACCAGATACTGTTAGATCCTTGATCGCGGAACCGTTTACCATGCCCCGTTTCCTCTTTTCCTTTGGATCTCGAGTTCCGCCTGTGTCACAATAAACGTGTTCATACTTTCTCTACGAGAATCTTCATTCTATAATGTCGTTGTACACACAGCCCACGGCCAGTACACGACATTAATTGGCGACGAGGTAAACTGACAACTCTACGAGTTACTTTGAACTAGACTACGTCTAATTTCTGTGTGAAAATGGAAACTGTCGCTGACGTGGCACCTTTTTCGCTGGAGCCGACTGACAGCGCAGGCCAACGCTGGGAGCGTTGGGTGCGGCGCTTTGAAAACTTTGTGGTGGCTAAAGACATTCAGAACGATACAAGAATGAGAGCGATGTTGCTTCATTATGCTGGTGAGGCAGTGTTTGAATTGAGTGAAGCAGTGGGGATGACAGAAAATAATGATTTCGCAGAAACCAAGCGGAAGCTCACTGCTTACTTCAGGCCGCAGTGCAATGAAGAATACGAAATATTCAAGTTCCGACAGGCTGAACAGACGTCGTCAGAGACGCTGGACCAATTCAATGCACGATTGCAGCAACTGGCCAAAAACTAAGTTCCATGAGAAAGACAGAGAAGTGAAGTCGCAAATCATCCAAAAATGTGCGATGTCAGAAGTGCTTGACAAGGGGTTAAGTGAACCTACAATCACGCTAGAGAAGTTACTGACTTTCGGGCGCACACTGGAAGCTACGCTACAGCAGTCGAAGATCATGGGAAACTCTTCTTCGTCCGTGCCGAGGCCTGTCCACGCCGTATCGAATGACGGGGGGCGACACAACTTTTCACGTGGAGGTTTCAGTTTTGGTCGCCAGTTGGCGACACACAGAGATCGCAATCCACCAAGAAAACGCTTTCCGCCTGATCGCCAGGGGACGCCACATCGGGACGATCGACCTTTCGTGAGCAGTCAGCAGCGGTACAGACGTCACAAGGGGGCAGCACCGGCATGCTCAGGCTGTGGTGGACCGCCACACGACGATCGGCGAATGTGCAAAGCTTGGGGCAGGAGATGCTACAAGTGTCAAAAGCTAAATCACTTTGCTAATGTGTGCAATGCAAACACTCAGCAGACACACTTAGTAGAAAATGACACACACTCGCAACGCAATGACAAGTTATGTGAAGACACATACACACTTGGCCGGTATCATACAAGTGCCACCCACACCATACCACCGTACATTTGCAATGTCCAGATAGAGGGAAGTGAAGTGGCTATGGAGATAGATACCGGAGCAGCAGTTTCGCTTATATCGGGGAAAGAGTGGGCTAAAATATGCAATACATCTGTGCGCACTCTCGACACGCGTAACGTTCCGAGGTTGCGAACGTACGCAGGTACCACAATTGAGCCTTTAGGGCGAGCACAGGTGAACGTTTGTCACAACAATCAACAGCAAAGGCTGCAGGCAATCGTAGTACCTGGGTCGGGACCTAACCTGCTGGGAAGGGACTGGCTAACAGTGTTGAAAGTGAACTGGGCTACCGTGAACCAGGTAGACAGAGAGGACTTCCTAAAGCCTTACGAATCAATGTTCAGTGAGGGACTAGGCACTCTAAAGGGGCTGACTGCGAAGTTCTACGTTGATGACACGGTTAAACCGAGGTATTGTAAACCTCGACCTGTACCTCTTGCTTTACGAGCCAAAGTAGAGGACGAGCTAGATCGTATGCAGAAGGCCGGAATCATCCGTCCTGTGGAGTATTCTGAGTGGGCCGCGCCCATTGTACCGGTCTTGAAGTCTACCGGCGCAGTCAGAATTTGTGGCGACTATAAGGTAACCATCAACACAGCCGTAAAGGTAGACAAGTACCCGATCCCGAACGTATCTGATCTGTTTACAAAATTAGCAGGTGGTACACTGTACACCACGCTGGACATGAGCCATGCGTATCAACAGGTCATACTGGATGAAGAATCACGCCCGTTGACTACAATCAACACGTCGAAAGGGCTATTCGCATTCGAACGTCTGCCTTTCGGTGTGAGTTCTTCTCCAGGTATCTTCCAGAGAATCATGGAGCAGTTACTATAGAACATACCCATGACCGTAGTCTACCTCGACGACATCCTGGTCACAGGAAGAACGCCAGAAGAGCACGATCGTAATCTGGCTACTGTGCTAACGCGACTACAAGACGCAGGGTTACGCCTGAAGAAGATGAAGGCGTTAGCCCGAAGCTACCTCTGGTGGCCAGGTTTGGACGCTGAAATCGAGATGTGTGTTAAGGACTGCACGACATTCCAAATACACAGCAAACAACCACCAGTGGCACCACTGCATCCATGGGAATGGCCGGGAAGAACGTGGCATCGAATACACATTGATTATGCGGGACCGTTCGAGGGACGTATGATACTCATCATAGTCGATGCTCACAGCAAGTACATCGATGCACACGTTGTATCAGCTGCGACAACCAGTGCAACTCTCACGAAGCTAAAACAGACGTTTGCGATTTTGGGTCTACCAAGCACAGTGGTATCAGATAACGGAAGCTGTTTCACCAGTGAGGAGTTTGAACAGTTTTGTCGAGCTAACGGAATCAAACACATCAAGTCTTCACCTAATCACCCATCCAGTAATGGTTTAGCTGAACGCGCCGTTCAGACTGTAAAAGCAGGGTTGAAGAAGACAAATGGCAACCTAGAAGATCGTCTCTACACCTTCCTAGCTCGCTACAGGGTAACTCCACAAGCTACAACCGGCAGAGCTCCAACAGAGTTTGTGTTGAAGACACCACCGAGCACACGACTGGATCTTCTACGACCATCCATTCAGAACCGAGTCTTGCGCAAACAGGAAGAAGACAAAGAACTCCACGACCAGAGAGCAATGGAGCGAAGTTTCATGACAGGAGACGGTGTCTGGGCTTTGAACTTTCAGGGACAACCGAAATGGGTCGCTACGGTGATAGA
>CM034534.1:71264905-71299905 GCA_020002185.1 Paraescarpia echinospica
GTGTTAGCTCACCGCAGATGAAACTGCTTGATGTCATCTAGTGTGTTAGCTCACCGCAGACGAAACTGCTTGATGTCATCTAGTGTGTTAGCTCATTGCAGATGAAACTGCGTGATGTCATCTAGTGTGTTAGCTCACTGCAGATGAAACTGCTTGATGTCATCTACTGTGTTAGCTCAATGAAACTACTTGATGTCATCTAGTGTGTTAACTCACTGCAGATGAAACTGCTTGATGTCATCTAGTGTGTTAGCTCACTACAAATGAAACTGCTTGATGTCATCTAGTGTGTTAGCTCACTGCAGATGAAACAGCACAATGTCATTATATATATGTGTGTTACCAGATGGTTGGTACTGTCTCATGTCCTACCTATGCAGGTAAAACCACTGTTTCATGTCATGTCCTACCTGTGCAGGTAAAACCACTGTTTCATCTTATGTCCTACCTGTGCAGGTAAAACCATTTGGAGTCATATGGGGCAAATTTTAGCAGTATAACAGCCGAAACACAATCATGTTTGACGACCTTCGAAGGAACTTCCTCATGAATCCACAGAATGGGTTGAAGATGGGTGGATTGGTGTTTTGAAGCAATCAGCCTTTAAAGCCTATCAGAATGATGATTTCCAGTTACTGATCATCCCTTCTAGCTGTAACCAATCCTTCTAGCTGTAACCAATCCTTCTAGCTGTAACAAATCCTTCTAGCTGTAACCAATCCTTCTAGCTGTAACCAACCTTTTTAGTTGTAGCTAACACTGGAAGTTCTTATAACATAAAAACAAAACAAAACATTATATAATTGCAACCCTACAGGTATAAATAATATTGACATTCACTTGATAAAATGTATGTGCAATTATACATATATTGTTAAAGGACCCATGTGGATTAGTTAGGCAAGAACACTACTTTGTAAAATCTGACATCATATCCTATTTGTACATATTTAATTCTTATAATTTTGTATATAACTTATTAATTTTTTGACTTTTTAATTTTCAGTATCGATATTTTAATATATATATTTACTGTTTAAAACTTATGTAATTTGTTATTCATATTTGTATGTACCAGTGTATGTTTTATTTACCTGACCTAAACATATTCGTATTTTTAAATTCAGGTACAAGAAAAATATCTGTGCTGTTCAACCCAATCACTTGACAAATACCAAAATTTCTCTTATCAGTCTGTTTGGGTGAAATCTTCACCGTTTTCATTTGAAGCGCAGCTGATATAACAGTGAAATCAAGACAGTAGTCCCTACCCCATGTTGAGCACTGCGTGTCATCACTTTAGTGTGTCTGTGAGCTATGTGACACTGACAAAAACACATTTCACCCAAAAAATGTTCAATTGTCTACCTGTCCTACAATATTTTCTGCAAAGAAAATAAATATTAAAAGAAACAATCTTTTGTGCCTACCTACCATATTAATTATTTAGACGTGAAACACCTGGTTCTTTGTAATTATGATTACCTAAATGTAGGCTGTTTTGTTGTTATATATATGCATGATTTGTATCAGTATTTTATTGTGTGTATGTATGTTGTGAGTTAACCTGAGCTGATGAATGTACAATGTACACTATTGGGGCTACCAATATAACATGTAATGTTGGGAATATATAATATATATATGTATATATATATCTACCACAGCTACAGTGTTGAAGCTCTGAACTGTTTCAGATCCGTCCATTCTGCAAGGCACACATGAATCGAAATAAAGATAAAGAATTGCTCAAACTTGCCAACTATCTCAATAACATAGCGCAACTTGAAGATCTTTCCTCTCTCAACCACAAAAAATGGGAATCGTATGTAAACTAAAACACTGACACATAACAACACAGTTCTTATTGGCACATAACAACACAGTTCTTATTGACACATAACAACACAGTTCTTATTGACACATAACAACACAGTTCTTATTGACACATAACAACACAGTTCTTATTGACACATAACAACACAGTTCTTATTGACACATAACAACACAGTTCTTATTGACACATAACAACACAGTTCTTATTGACACATAACAACACAATTCTTATTGACACATCCAACAGTTTATATACCTGTTCAGACTGCCTATCTTTCCAAGATGGCGTCTTAAGTATGTCTGACATCCCAGTAGGATGATGTCATGGTAGGATGATGTCATGGTAGGATGACGTCATGGTAGGATGACGTCATGGTAGGATAACAGCACAGTAGAATGACATCATGGTAGGATGATGTCACAGAAAGATAACTTCCTGGTGGCATGAACTAATTGTAGGATGATTTCATCATGGAATGAAGTGGGGAAGCTGTCAATCTATGTTTTTACCCATATTTCTTCTTTCACGTGTCTTCTCCTTCTGTGGAACTCCAGTGTCTAACATTAGCTCCTTGTCAGTCTATTATAATTATGGTTCTTGTTGGTTGTGATTACATCTGATAAAGTGATCTTAGAAAGATGGTGAAAGTGTCTAGTTATTCAATCCTCATGGCCCATGATGCTTCAGTGCATCTTCTCCAGTTTGTCCTGTCTCTGGACTCTTGTTTGGCTTCTTAAATGCTGTGTTTGTATCAAAATGAACTATCATGAAGAATGTTCAGTAATTAGGAAAATAACTCCTGACTAACTCTTTGTGCAGTAATTATAATGTGGCTCAATCCTTCCTAGAGAAGTTGAGTTTGTGTTTAGATAAAACGATCTCCTAGAGGGTGAAATGTAAAGTGCTTCGAATAGTCCTATGTGAAATATTGGCATTGATACAATAACTGCAGCATTTCTGGATGCTTCTGAGGACAAGTATCTACCTATCATTAGTTCTTACTGCACGTTGGTTTTTCACACAACTACATGTTGAAGAAGCATAAAGAGTCAGGACACGGCAATAAGAGGCAGAAGACAGAAGGAGACAGTTGATGGCCTGATTGGCGTGTTCTTGTTCTGGTGTGTGACAGTCGTTTGTATCACTTCCTACCGTCGTCATCAAGCTGCCATTGTGAAGGTGACTCGTGATACTGAGTGAAGTCGCTGTTAGCGTGGTCTTCCCATGGTCATGGCCTGTCAAGTAGCTGCCTACTGTTTGTTTCAATTCTGCATTCCACCCCGGCTGCTGGAAGGGCCCCCACTACAGACTGTTTCCTCGGTGTGGGCAGCCCTGTGTCTGTACTTTCAACAATACACAAATACAAGATAAAAAATGCAATTCAGATGTACACATAAAAGCACGCCTGCATGCATGTACACATACACAAGCGCACATACACACACATACACACCCACAGACACACACATACACACACACACACACACACACACACACACAAACTCAGTAATGCATGCATGCATACACACACACACACACACACACACACACACACACACACACACACACACACACACACACACACACACACACACACACACACACACGCACACACGCACGCACGCACGCACACTTGCACACACACACACACACACACGCACGCACATACTCACACAAGCACGCACACTTGCACACACACACGCACGCACATACACACACTCGCGCGCTCGCACACACACACACACCACACACGCACACTCACAAACAAACACGCACGCACGAACACACGCCACACACCCTTTATCATACTCAGTTATGAGTTATCTTCGGAACAGTTGTGCATGATTGTGAACGTGTTCGAAGGAAGGAAGTCTGGCATCGAGTCGTGGCTTGTATGTGGGATTTGGCTTAGATGGTCATACGATCTGCTGTTATCATCGGCACCGAGTCGTGCCTCCGTGGGTCGGCGAGGCGAGTGCACTCGTACGCGGGGGTCGTTCGCGATTGGGCAATTGTTCCATTGTGCGCACGGTAGACACTGTACGCACACTATCTTGTCTGTGATTATTACCTTGTCTAAAGACCCGCACACAGTCTTGCGATTAAAGTACATTACAGTGGATAACCTGTGCAATGTGAGAATGACTGGGCTCGATCGATGTTCAGGTCCTTATTAACTTGAATGAACATTGCTAAAAAATTTAATTAACTAAATGGAGCCCGTATCCAACGTTTACGGTTTACAATAAGGTGAACGAATACAACTAAATTATATAATTATCCAAAAATAACGATGTGTCCTACGTTTGAGGTTAGACTCTTTGCTGTGCACAATAAAGCTTTATGTTGAAGGTGGAGCGCAGTGGCGCAGGGCTAGATCATCGGACTCTCAATCAAAAGAACCCTTGTTCGAATCTTATGTTGCCGTGTCGAACTTTGGGCAAATTCGTTGACTCTATGTTGCTCCAGTTCACTCAGCAGTATAAATTAGTACCTGACTACAGACAGTAGTGGATATTTGTGTACGAATAGTCTTTCCGCATTACTTACAGCGTGGCTGAATGCTTCCCAGAGAAGTCGAAAAGGTGTTCGATTGAACAGATCCGCCAGGGAATAAAGTTTAAAGCGATTTGAGCACCCCTGTGGACAGCATGGATACTGCGCTATATAAGAACTTACTGTTTACTTAAACGAATATAAGACAAATCAACTCAGATATGATATTGCCAAAAAGCACAAACAATATTTGAAATAACTGAACATCACAAAAACTATTTTTGTAGCGATTTGTTGTAGCCACTGGAGCAAATAATTCGTTAAATGCCCCCGGAGCATATGGAATCATTCGAGCGTCTGGTAGTAGATGATTGAGTTCGTGGTCATCACGCCTCATTCTACGGAAATACGCCTTACATAACTCATTGCGACTATCAAGCAGTGTTGCTAAGTATATTATCTGTACAATATCAGCATACTCTGCAAAATGAGGGAATGTAGATGTCAGACACCGGACAAAGAGACGATTGCCGTAGTCCAAACACGAGGGGAACCCGCTTGAGGCTCGCCAAAATACGCTCTCTAAAAACTTCGGTTGCACACACATTGAGTCTCGCCAAAATTACCGATACTTCAGCTAGTAAAACTTAAGCCTTTTTAGAAGAGTTTGCATATCGCCGAGCCGATGTTTTTATGCTGGCACTAAGGGTGAACACCGCCTTGGTGCTTGTCGTCCTCAATTGTCGTTTTCGTCCCATATTGAGACGGGACGCCGACATCAACGTGAAGTCCGAGTCACGCGGGATACACGGTTCCCAATGATGACAGCCAGGTTGTTTACTCCAGACATACCATGTCCTTTGTTGGGCGCTCGCTTGCGCGCGTGCGTGCGTGCCTGTGTGTGTATGTGTGTGTGTGTGTGTGTGTGTCTGTGAGTGTGTGTGTGTGTGTGTGCGTGTGTGTGTGTGCATGCGTGTGTGTGTGTGTGTGTGCGCGCGCTAGAGTGTATGAGAACGTGCGTGCGTGCGTGCGTGCGTGTGTTTGTTTGTCTGTGTGCGTGTGGGTGTGTGTGTGTTACGTCTTTCCGATAGTCCATCAGAGTTTATTTCTAAACACAGATGCAGCATTTAATAAAAAACTTGCTTCATAAACAGTTAAGTTACCATAATTATGTAGATGTCTAAACAAATCATTTATTTTCAGATCATCGTGTGCTTGTCTTGCTAGAACGGTCTCTGCAAATCAACTGATTTACTACGACCTCCTCATTAGACATTATCAACACCGCTTCGCCATTCGTCGAACTGTAACAATCGTCATTCAAATATCTGACCAACAATCTGTTACATTGTGCTGCAGTCGGGTATTGACGACAGCGCCCGGTCTAGTCCGCGTGAACAAATACCATATGTATCGGGCCATCAATAACAGTTTCAAAGAAATCACAGTACTGACATAACAATACAGTATTCGAAAGATCTAGCGTTTGTTTTGTCGTTTTATGATCAGTTGAGTTTGCACTTGTTTGTTGTGCAAGAAAAAATAATCGCAAGGCGATATTACGTGTGTAATTAATTTTTTATCCAGCGACGTCGGCCTCCCATGAATGTAGATGAAGCATAATAAAATTATCTCAACCGACCAACAAGGATCTGGACAAATAAATCCGGCAATGACTCTTGAGTCTTCAGTAGAGCCAATGGGTAACATTAATTTATATATAAGGACAGAACATATGACACACTGTTTGAGCGAAATATTGTAGATGTCTTGATACCAATGCGATGCGCTCCGTCGTGGGGGCGTTTTGAAAGAGCCGCGGCCTTGCTGCCGTGTGTACACTTTGGAGTATAATAATTGTCAAAAGACGGCGCCAGCAAGTATGGAAGTCGTCATCATTGTGTCACCGCGAACGTTCAGCTTTGTCGGACTGGTAACGATAGGCTTTCAAAGAGAGCGAACTATTTTTTTAGACGTAATGGTGTACAATAACCAATCTATTTTCCAAAAAAGCAAACCCAAATGTTTGGCTTCGAAATACAGATGTGTTCTTTCTTTTGCAACATGAGATCAGTACAAGACGTGTTTTCCTAATAAAATACATTCATGTTTTAGAGACGGTTTCTACAAACAGGATGGAACCTTTCTCGGTAACACATTGGCTAGTCCAGCACTACATCTACGCAGTAACAATCATTTCTAACCAGCTTCATGTTATTCATCGTCAATGTGATAGAACAGTTACGTTTTATGACATTATCTAAACGTTATGTCCAATTTTTTGCAGAATACGTCACTCATTGCACACATAGCTCCATTCCACTCAATTGGTCTCTTCATGCCGTGTTTTCTTAGTTTCATCGTCTCTTCGTCCAATCCTTTATCACAACTTAACAAGTTCATATTTCTCGTTTATTGTCCAAACCATTTCTAGTTCAGCGAGTAGTCTATGCGCTTGTTGATAGTCTTAACGAATAGGATTATGGCATTCAATCTTTAGTTATAATTACTATTTCGACGGTAAAGGTAAACACATGTGATTTATCTTATTACCACGAATCCGCGCTATTCGTTATCACAAAATCATGCATCCATAATTTAATACATTGCCAACATGGATAGACACGTTTGGTTGAACAAGCTGAGTAAAGTATCCTAGCCGAAGACTTGCGTGCATGGGAAGGTTATAATTATAGCTAATGATGTTAAGCAAGGTGCCCAGTCAAATTAAAACGCATTGGTGGATGCACTAACAGCGCTAAGGTGCTAATACACATTCCATACGGTAACTTGGAACATAATTACCCATGAGAAACTTATCAAATTATATGCCATGACATTAAGTTCATATGTCTATAATGTGTTCACATTACGTATATATATTCGTGTGCTGCTCATTGGAAAAAATAATACAAGCAAATAGGTAACCAAGATGATTCACATTTGGAAAAATATTACGGTATTAAAAATATCACGAGACAATGTAGTCTAGCCTCGCTAGCATGTTTCCGTTATGCGAATGAATCAATGATGGATGATTAAAAATGTACGCACAACGGTTGGAATACCGTCATGCTCAACACGATGTATACCAAATAAAACGCATTCATTTATGAATGTCGGTCTCATGCTGCTGATCCTTCGGGATGGGTGTCCGATAGATGGATCATCATTGTGCATCATATTCGGGGACGGTCAGAGATTGAGGTTTGCGTACCTCATGTGAGACGTTTTACCCAAGCCAAGCTGCCCCATGTTACCGTACGTATGCACGCGCAGACAATGCACACTCTTACACACGCACAAGGTAAAGACTATTGCATGGACGATCAATACCGTATTCTCTGATTCTTGCATAATTTTATCCACGTTTTTTAACATTTGTGAGTGCTTCAGGTGTAAAACAGTCTACACATTTCATATCAAGCATTACTAATTTAAACTTCCTGTTTTTATGTTGTTAGTTTCTTCTTTGCGGCCCTGTAGTCCAGGTGAAGGACTACCACCCTTACTAGTACACTAAGCACATTTAACGATTCAGAAGGCCAAATGCGAAGTGAACTAACAAAGGTTAGCAATTGGTTGAAAGCTAACAAACTGTCACTAAATGACAAAAAGCCTAAATTCATGATTTTTCATATGCCTCAAAAGAAAGTAGAATACCCTGTATTACAGATAGATGGGGCATACATCGAATATGTAAATGATTTCAATTTTTTAGGCATCACAATAAATAACCATTTAAACTGGCAGAGTCATACAAACAAAATAGCAAATAAAATATATAAAACAATAGGCATACTAAATAAACTTAAACACTTTTTACCACCTAATACATTATATATTATGTACAATGCAATAACATTTTACTATAAATTAATTAATAATCTTTTACCTGACTACTTCAATGTTTTTCTAAGCACACACATCTATGATATTCATCAACACTGCACACGTGAAATAAATAATCTGTATATATCCAGATTCAAACATGAATTTGCGAAAAAATGCATTAAACACAACATAATAGAGACAGTTAACAATACACAAAGTATTATTATCAATAAAATTTACATCCACAGTCTATATGGTTTTTCAACATACACAAAAAACTTAAATTATGAATCCACTTGTCGTATCCAAAAATGCTTTATTTGTAATTCGTAATACGTATTGGAATGTAAACCTAAGTATCCATATGTACGTCAATGTGTACCCGAGTACATATAATCAGTCATTGTATTGTGTATGTATGTTGATACATTGAGTAATTATGAACTATAAAAACAAGTCATATGCTATTCTGATTTGTGTCATGTAAATGTTGTTGTTGTTTATATTTATGGGGTGGCTCCTGTGTTAGCGATATTATATATCTTAATGGGAGTCTCCCGACCTTATCTATTACTAACGTTATTCGTTGTGTATGTATCGTATTTATAGATAAAATAAATTGATTTTGAGTTCTGTTTCAACTCCGCAACAACCCCATTCATTCTTTCGCTCGTGTTTTCTACTCATCTCCCAGTCCCGACAAATCTCTCTTCACACGGTCCTCCTGTCCCAGTGGTGGTCTATGCGTGGCATTCTACCACTGTACCACTCTGAGAGCTCTTCTTTAGCTATTCCTTTCCATTCGTTCGAAGTATTCAGCCCATTTTAACCGAGCGTCTTCGTGCATGCCTGGTACTAATTGCGCCACCTAGTTGTGCCCCGGGTTTACATGAGTGGATCATCCGAAATATACCCCTACATCTTAGTACAGCTGCCACATTTTTGAATTCTGCGATATTGATCAACGGTTCAGCACGTTTCCCGAGTCGCGATTGTAAGCGAAAGTTCGGCAGATTTTTCTGTAATCCCGGAGACCGGGAGATACATCCAGAATCAAGGAGACTCCCAGAAATTCCTGAAGAGTTGGCAGGTATACCTTAACGTACTTGACTGGAATATGTTTATAAAGGGTGAGCATAACACAGTGTCTCCTTGAATTGGATTCGATTCCTCTTGCTGCCGTTTCGAAGTTTGGCCAATTCCATTTGCTGCACACTGCACAGTCCATTCAACTGTATAACAAATAGGCCCTACGATGGTGGATACGAATAGCTGCCCGCGGTGCTTGCAGTGTGGCTGAGCGCTTAGAAAAGAAGTAAGTCGACCTAGTGTTTGATTGAACTAGCGGTCCGGTGGGTGTAACTGTACACTGTGCTTTGTGCCGTCTTGGTGCAGCGCTGTATAATGACTTATAGGCATCTTGCTTGTACATCGTTTGTTGGCAAGCTCGGGTTTGTTTGTCTGTCATGACAACTAAAGACAACAGTAGCTGTCTTACGTGAAGCTCCAATAGCGGCAGTTGAAGTTGTTCTTTCATCGTTGACGTCGTGTACTTTGCTTCGATCCCGAATATAAAGGTAAAACAAATTTTGCCGACTTAGGTCTATTCCGTGCACCAGATGACTGGTATTAATATATGGCAACAATTAAATTGAATTAAAGTTAAAGAATATATGCTAATATCTTCACTTTTTGTTAAGTTCGATATCACACAATTGAAAGACACCAAAGAGAAAAATTCTAGGCGTACAGCTATACTGTGCATGTTATGTTGACATCCTGAACGTCTCGTTAGTGTGTTGTGACACAGAGTACATATTTAACTCTAGTTTTCGGCGATACATTGTGGATGATGGTGTCGACACCAATACTGTTACAAAGGATCTAATTATGATGGTGTCGACACCAATGCTGTTACAAAGGATCTAATTATGATGGCGTCGACACCAATACCGTTACAAACGATATAATTATGATGGTGTCGACACCAATACCGTCACAATCGATATAATTATGATGCAATTGACAACGTAGGCACCTAGAACTATTTTGACACGACTTCGTGGCTACATTTCTACGTGACCGACGCATCTTACTGTGGACAGAATCATAAAATAAGTTCACTTCAAATGCTCATACGTTGATGTTCACACGCACACGCGTGCGCGCACACACACACACACACACACATGCATGCACGCACGCACGCACGCACACGAACGATTCCGTTAAATAAAATATAGTTGTTCTTTTTAAATGTCTTTAGTCTGTGTGTCTTCCTGTACAGACGCAGCCATGATGGAACAACCACAACAAGAACCACAACAAGAACCACAACAAGAACCACAACAAGAACCACAACAAGAACCACAACAAGAACCACAACAAGAACCACAACAAGAACCACAACAACAACAACAACAACAACAACAACAACAGACGACTGTGGTTGTCATGCAGCAGCCCGTGGCTCCGGTTCCGGTGCCAGTCTATCGCGGGCCGCGGGCGTGGTCTACCGGCCTATGTGGTTGTTTCGAAGACATCTCTGGATGTGAGTGTTCGTGTAAAGCTGCCTCCTCAACGGGTTTAGTCCATCGCTATTCCGGTTCATTGGTGTCCAGATATATGTATCAATACACCGATATCTAACTATCGGTGTATTGATATTGTTAATGCGCTTAGCAAATAAATCTTTAGATACCTATAGATTTGTACAGGAATTTCCAGATCTCTACGCGGCTTTGTCAAATATGTTGTAGAAGATTATCTAGAATTCTATAGTACAACATATTCTACAGAAAAGTAACCGCAAAAGTCCTGGAGAATAATATATTTCAGGGATAGCTATGGTATACAAGAAAGAATGTTTTGCTATGGGTAATCTACTCTGTTGCAGGTTGTTACTACATGTACTTCCCAACATGCTTCTTGTGCAGCTTGTCGACGCGAATGGGCGAGAACTGCTGTGCTATGTTTGTGGCTCCCGTCGCTATGAGGACCAAGCTCAGAGTGCAGAACGATATCGAGGTACGTCACCGCCATATCTCCTGCTTGCTGACATTATAACAAGAAGCACTGGATACTACGACTGGTCGACAGCTGTGACTTTGCCTTAGGGTGTACACAAAATGGATTGGTTCCCTTCCCGTCCCAAGAGCTTTAATATATATAACATAGGGGCTCACATTTCCAACTGATTTACATAACCGTCGGAACCGATAGGCTGGGAGCTGATCCCCAAAAATTGTGGAGGGGGACATAGCTTAGTAATTAAGGAAGGGGTGACATTTTGTAGTGTAACCGTTGGTAGGGAGCTGGAGAAAGGCTTATCCCCTACTATTTAAGGAAGGTGGTGCGTGGTTTGTTTGAAATAAAGGTTTTTGAGAGCGAGAAGGTTTCGTTTTGGGAGTGGAAATCGACAAATCGATGTTTTGGGAGACCCTGAAGAGGTAAGAAACATTGTTGAACGTCGCCGAAAATGTCCCCTTCGTTTTTTGATGTGACGAGCCGAGTTGACGGCGGAGAAGCTGAAATTATGGCGGCGCGGCGAGGAAAAATCTTTCACAGCACTCCTCCGTCTTCCGTTTTCAAATGGTGCTGAAGCGCTGAAGCTTAGGCGAAAATCTCAAAGAGCACCCTTTCCTCCCCGGTCCCCCGGCAGGTCCGAGAGCGCGCCGAGTGAAGTGCTACAGAAACGTCTGCTCCGCTCCTCCCAATATTAATGTCCATCCGAAGCCTGTAAGATGTATCAACCTGCATGCCCTATTTGAGAGTTTCCGGTTTCACAAGTGTAACCGCTACATTTATTTAATAAACCCACAGAGTCTATGAGATTTTACATAACACACAAGGTAGATATCGAATATATTAAATAAACTGTTGGTTTGGTATCCCACTCATTACCGTGAGTAGTAGGTAGGTTGCTCGGACTACCGTCCACGGAATAAAGATCAAAGAACATCAAAGGATTTTTGGATCAATCATACCAAATGGATTCGACTGGATTCCTACTTATAAAAAAGAAATGATGGATGACCTGTCATAAAAATCTACTTATAAAACATATCTTATCTTAATTGTTTGATGACATTTTACTTATAAAAAAAGTATTAAAAAGGTTTGATTAATAGGTTTTTTGAACCTTTTTTTATGATCACCGCGGGTTCATGTAAGTGCAGTTCGTGTGTGTGTGCTGTCCTCTAGTGACTAGGCGCCTCTAGTGACGCCTCTAGTGACTAGGCGGTTCATGTAAGTCCAGTTCGTGTGTGCTGGCCTCTAGTGACTATTAGTAGTCACTAATTAGTCACTAATTAACACTAATTAGCACTAATTAGCACTAATTAGCACTAATTAGCACTAATTAGCACTAATTAGCACTAATTAGCACTATTTAGTCACTAATTAACACTAATTAGTAACTAATTAACACTGATTATTCACTAATTAGCACTAATTAGCACTAAATAGTCACTAATTAGCACCAATTAATCACTAATTAGTCACGAGGTTATGGTTATATATTAGGTTATATGTGAGGCTATGGTTATATGTGAGGTTATGTGTGTGGTTATGAAAACTCGTGGTTATATGGAAGCCATTTAACGGCCGGCGCCAGGCGCAAACCGGAGCGCGCCGCCTCGTGCCCGGCTGGGAATAGTTATACCGGACCCCCTCGCACCGTTCGCGGTGGGCCCCCTAGGGACTACGGGGGGCTATTAAACTTTTAGTGTAGTAAGTAACCACATACTAATTAAATATATATATGTATATATATATATATAACTTACCGTCTCCTTTCATATGTTCATAATACAGGCCTCGTCTCTATAATCCAACTATTCGTACACAACCGATAAAGCCAACTTCAGCTTAATAATACAGCACCCTTATTTGTCTTACTCCTAGCTAGTTTTCAGTATGAATAATAAAGTAGCGTTCTCCGGCTAGCGTCGGTATTTTTTAGCTCTGATGCATTCTCCGGCTAACGTCGGCTCTTATCGTTACGCCTCACGGCAAAAAGTCACCGACCCCAGCAGGCGCAGCCGTGAGTAAGCCGCCTACAGCATGCGCTAGCCTTAACTAGGGCACTGCCGCTGTAGAGATCGTAGGTCACCGATACAGTCACGGACACCCGCAGCCGTTGTATTACGGGCTTGCACAGGAACGTAAAATGAATAAAAATAAGTAGTTCGCAACACACACAATTAATACACGAAATATAGTGTACTTTATTTTAGTGCAAAATTCAAATAGACGTCACTAGAGACGATACTGTATACACTGTTTACTTCTATATAACAACGAGTTTTCATAACCACACACATAACCTCTCATATAACCATAGTCTAACATATAACCTCATATATCCATAACCTCGTGACTAATTAGTGACTAATTAGTGCTAATTAGTGACTAATTAGTGCTAATTAATGACTAATTATTGATTAATTAGTGACTAATTAGTACTAATTAGTACTAATTAGTGCTAATTAGTGACTAATTAATGACTACTAATAGTCACTAGAGGCCAGCACACACGAACTGGACTTACATGAACCGCCTAGTCACGAGAGGCGTCACTAGAGGCGCCTAGTCACTATAGGCCAGCACACACACGAACTGCACTTACATGAACCCGCGGTAATCATAAAAAAGGGTTCAAAAAACCTATTAATCAAACCTTTTTTTATACTTTTTTATAAGTAAGATGTCATCAAACAATTAAGGTAAGAGATTTTTATAAGTAGATTTTTATGACAGGTCATCCATCATTTCTTTTTTATAAGTAGGAATCCACTCGAATCCATTTGGTATGACTGATCCAAAATTCCTTTGATGTTCTTTGATCTTTATTCCGTGGACGGTAGTCTGAGCAACCTATCTTCTACTACCGTGCTATAGAATGTAGGCTATATTGTACTTTATTTTACAAACTTATTGTTGCACATGTTGGTTTTAGCACTATAGTAAATACTGATGTGCTTTCAGGGCAGCGTGTGCGAGGACTTTTGTTGTGTACATCTTTGCCGAGAATGCGTCTACTGGCAGATGGACAGAGAACTCAAACACATGGGTCACTAGGGGGCGCCACGTAGGTCGTCCGGAGGCGCCACTTAGGTCGCTACGAGGCGTATTTTTGGTCGCCCGGAGGCATCACTATAGACTGACCATCTCGTATCGAGGATTACTAATACATTTATTTGGCAGTATAGTAAACTGAATAATGGTCTGGTCATGATAATGCATATGCTATTATTTTGTAAGTCGTCGCCGACATCATTGGATAACGAGTGGATGAGGAAGAATATTATAGTAGACCATTACTATTAAGGAAGTGTGTGGTACCTTTAATGTACTATACAACAGTTTGTGCAGTATGACGAGCATGCATTCAGTATTAAACGTGTCTTTTATGCACATAAAAATCGTTGTTAAAACTGGTCTTTTAGTTATTATTTCCGGGATTGCGCGAGTAGAAAGGTATGTTTCTGCCACACAGTTGTAGTAAACACGTTTAACTTACGACAATGAAACATAGGCCGTATTTGTTACACTTCATTGTCTTTATATGTCATTTTTGTTCATGACGTCGCACTATCCGAGCTAGAACTTAATAATCTTGTCGTCCGCTTTCTTAAAGTCTCTGGGAATCGAGTTCAGCCGCGTTCCTATATAATTGCGTGTGCGTGAGTGTGTATGTGTGTGTGTGTGTGTGTGTGTGTGTGTGTATGTGTGTGTGTGTGTGTGTGTGTGTGTTTGTGTGTGTGTGTGTGTGTGTGTGTGTGTGTGTGTGTGTGTGTGTGTGTGTGTGTGTGTGTGTGTGTGTGTGTGTGTGTGTGTGTGCATGTAAGATCGTCGTAGTGTCAAGAACCAAGGGAAGATTGTCGTAGTCCCATTTACGAATGGTGGATTGTTGTTCTCCCAATGATGAAGGGATGATTGTAGTCGCCACAAGCATCAAGGGGTGATTTATGTAATCCCAGGAATGAATGGAAGATACTTTTAATCCCAATACCAAAGGAGAGATCCTCGTACGCCAGGAACAACTGGGCGATCTTAGTAGGTGCAAGAACGAAGGGAAGATCATGGCATCGCAAGAACGAAGCTAGGAGAAACAGAATGACCAAATAAGTCTAACTTCCGAGAGTCTTGGCAATGAGGTTTATTCATTCGTATAATACTTGTATATAGATACACATGCACACAGAAACATCTCCACTGCAAGAACCACAAAAAAGGTTTTATAACGTGACCGATACTTATGTAGAATAATGTAAAGAAAACTTCACAACAACACGTCCGATATGCAATTTTCAGAATAATTTAATGTAAATAAGTACAGTAATCCGCGTACGATGTTTGTAGCTTAAAATGTCAGTGGCTTTTAGAAAACGCTCTATGCACATTCATTTACAAACCGGTTGATACATGTTTAAGAAGTTATCATATTGTCAAAGATAGGTAAACATTTTAAGAACAATACCAACTATATATATATATATAGTTGGTATTGTATATATATATATATTTATATATATATATATATATATACAGTAAAGCTGTTGCAGAGTTACCAATATAAACAATTAGCAATTAGTAGAAAAATTATTATCTTTGATATATCTTTCCTTCCTTCCCAAATCAATCCTATATATATATAGTATCATCGTGACTACCAAATTTAAATACCATATGTTGATGCATTGCTTCATCTCGGAGAGCTGAACACACATGTTTGAAACAGAAATATGTCACATTAGATTTTCTAGTTGTGTTCCATTCAGGTTTGTTCCTGTGTCAACGCTCAAACATTCCTATTACCATTGACCGCCATTACGACACTGTCCATGAATTGTTGACTATTTTATGTTGGTAAGTTGACAATTTGGTGTCTGTGCGTTAGAATGTTCGAAGCCGATGTTAGTCATTACACAAAAGCCGAACGTATTTTGGGATGGACAGGACTTACCTTGATACCGTTCTCAATCCTCAATTTGGTCCTCATAGCGACGGGGGCAACGAACATGGCACAACAGTTCTCGTTCATGCGCGTCGACAGACTGCACAGGAAGCAGGACGGGCAGAACATGGCATAACAACCTGAAACAGCAACATAGGAAGCAGGACGGACAGAACACGGCATAACAACCTGAAACAGCAACATAGGAAGCAGGACGGACAGAACATGACATAACAACCTGAAACAGCAACATAGGAAGCAGGACGGACAGAACATGGCATAACAACCTGAAACAGCAACATAGGAAGCAGGACGGATAGAACATGGCATAACAACCTGAAACAGCAACATCGCCGACATCTTAACATCAATCACTGCTGAAATATAAATGTCCTGAAATAATATGTGCATGTTTTAGGGCAAAACGTGATACATTTCCAAATCGGGTAACATTTTTGACTGGAGAAATTTCATAATTGAAATGGACAAACAAGATTTCGGGTTTTTTTGCTATAAATTATTGTTTATTGTTTACTTCGGACAAATAATGTTAAGAAATTGTGTCCCATGGTTACAACACGTGAAAGTTACACATACATAAAGCAATACTATAAAGGATACAACATAGAATACAACGTTTATCCATTATCATAATATGTAGTGCACCGTTTTGGTGAAACGTCACAATGGCACGATGTTACGTAGTAAGTAGTGTCTTGATCTGACCCTGTGTATGTCTGTCTGTCTGTCTGTCTGTCTCTGTGCCTTGAATTGTGTCTGTCTGTCTCTGTGCCTTGACCTGTATCTGCCCCTGCGTCTGTCTCTGTGCCTTGACCTGTATCTGCCCTTGCGTCTGTCTGTCTGTTTCTATGTGCCTTGACCTGTATCTGCACCTGTGTCTGTCTGTCTGTCTGTCTCTATGCCTTGACCTACGCCTGTCTGTCTCTGTGCCTTCCACTGTATCTGCCTCTGTGTCTGTCTGTCTGTCTGTCTATCTACCTTTGGGCCTTGACCTGTATCTGCCCCTGTGTCTGTCTGTCTACCCCTACGCTTTGACCTGTATCTGCCCCTGTGTCTGCCTGTCTGTCTGTCTCTGTGCCTTCACTTGTATTTGCCCGTGTGTCTGTCTGTCTGTCTCTGTGCATTGACCTGTATCTGGCCCTGTTTCTGTCTGTCTGTATCTGTGCCTTAAGCTGTATCTGCCCCTATGTATGTCTGTCTGGCTCTGTGCCTTCAGCTGTGCCTGCCCCTGTGTATGTCTGTCTGTCCCTGTGCCTTAACCTGTATCTGCCCCTGTGTCTGTCTGTCTGTCCCTGTGCCTTAACCTGTATCTGCCCCTGTGTCTGTCTGTCTGTCCCTGTGCCTTGACCTGTGTCTGTCTGTCTGTCTCTGTGCTTTGACCTGTATCTGCCCGTGTGTCTGTCTGTCTGTCTCTGTACCTTGAGCTGTATCTGCCCCTAAGTCTGTCTGTCTGACTGTCTGTTTCTGTCTGTATCTGCCCCTGTGTCTCTCTGTCTGTCTGTGTGTCTGTCTCTGTGCCTTGACCAGTCCATCTGCTAAGCCTCAGTGTCTGTGTGCAGCTGCCACGTATATGAAGTGGATCAAAGCAAAGATGGAGGAGCTGGGTGTGATGACAAACAACAACTACAGACTGTGCTTCATGATCGACAGTCTCGCCATGATCACAGTCGACACAGGACCCAAGTATGGAGTTATCGAGGTAAACACACTGAAATGTTATGGCTATAGTGTATTATACACAGGTCTTGAAATTCATTTAATCATCTATCGAGCATCTTCCATGTTATTCTTCTTGGAAACAAATTTGTGGATTTTATGAAAATACTACTACAGGTTGGTGACATGTCGAAAGTCAGAGTACAATTGTTTATAAAACTAAATTGTGACTTTTGTGGAATTTCCTGGCTGAATTTTAACATTGGTTTCCTTGGAAAATATCAAAAAGTTAAAATAAAGATGTTTATTTAATTTTAAATACAACATGTGTTTCATTAGGAGAAAGAAAACTCTGACTTCAAACCATGGGCAGATCAAGTCCACTAGTCATGGAAGACATTGACCTACGGGAAGGAAAACCTGGAAGACAAACCCACCACATGGGTTAGCATGAGCAGCGCCATGTGGCTCGAATAAATGACCTAAATTAAATGCTATGTCACTTAGTAATTACGAGATTGGCTACCGCGTGCGGGGGAACCGACGCGCTGGGACTCAGGCACCAGCGAGAAATCAGCGAAGACCTGGAGGGTCGAACAGCCGGCATCGACTCTCATGCGAAGTCCGGTTTGCCACTCTCAATGTGGGTACAATGACTGGGAAACGAGTGGAGGTGGTATAGCTAATGACGAGGCGGCAACTGTCAGTGATGGGGGTACAAGAAACCAAGTGGAAAGGGCACCGGGCAGTGGATCTGGGAGATGGGTTTAAGATGCTGCATGCAGGGGGAGATGGAAGGACGAATGGAGTGGGAATGATTATGAAGGAGGAATACAGCAAGGAAGTAATCAGAGTGGAACGATGGGAAGGCAGGATAATTGCAGTGTGGATGTTAGTTGGTGGAGAGATGATGTGCATACTATCGGTCAACGCACCACAGACAGGGAGAACTCAAGAAGACAAGGATGCATTCAGAAACTACCTGGAAGAAATTATTGGGCATGTGGAGCCGGAGACAATGCTGGTTGTGACAGGTGATCTAAATGCACATGTAGGAAAGAGACAGAACAGTGAGGAGACCTTAGGAAAGTACGGATATGGAACGAGAAACAGAGAGGGACAAGATCTGGTCGAGATGCTAGACAGAAATCAGCTAGTGGTGGTAAACTACTTCTTTCAGAAGAAGGAATCACACAAGATCACATACAGAAGTGGAAACAACAGAACAGAGATATATCTGCTGATTGTCAGAAGCAGCCAGTTGAACAAGGTTATGGACTGCAAAGTTCTGGCAGGAGAGCACATAACGAGCAAACATAAACCAGTGGTTTATGAAATGTGGATAGGAAGAGGCAAATAGGAAAGGAAGAAACAAAAACAGGTAATAAAATGGTGGAAATGTGAAGGAGATGTGATGGCCCATAACAAAACCGAAGTAGAGAGGAAGTTCAGGCTACTCCAAGAACAAAGGGAGGATGTGGAATCAGAGTGGAAAGCAGTTAAGGAAGGCTTTGTTAGAACAGCTGAGGAGATATGTGGCCGAACATCAGGAAAGCCGACACAAAGTCGAAAGAAGAAAGAACAGTGGTGGTGGAACCAGGATGTTGAACAAGCAATACGAGAAAAAAAGGAGGCACTGAAGTGTGCGGAAGAAGTGAGTGATGAAGACAAGACAAGGCTGAAGCAGAAGTCCCGGGAGAAGAAGAAGGCAGCAAATAAGGCAGCAAGAGATGATAAACAGCAGGAATTATGTGATAAGATTGAAGAAGATGGAGGGAAAAACTAATCATCAAACTTGCCAGGGATAGAGACAGAGACAGCAAAGATACTATCCGTACACCAGCAATGAAGAGAAGCGACGGGACACTGGTCACTGGAGCAAAACAAGTGTTAGTTATTTGGGAGGAGTACATCATGAAACTACTAAACCCGGAGGAAGAATATCAGATAGAGATACATCATACTGTAAGGAGAGAGCTAGAAGTGAGGACAATAACAGAAGAAGAGGTGGAGAAAACAGTAAAGAAGATGAAAACTGGAAAGGCTGTAGGAGCGGATGAACTCTCAGTGGAAATGGTGAAAGCAAACAGAATAGTTGGAATCAATTGGCTGACGAGGCTGTTTAATGTGCGCTTCACAGCAGGAGAGATACCAGCAGAGTGGCGAAGAGGAGTGATTGTGCCGATATAGAAGGGGAAAGGGGACATCCATTACTAAGCCAAGCCCTAAAATTGTTGGAAAGGATACTGGATGCTAGGGTGAGGCTTACAGTGGAGAGCAAAATCGGAGAGAATCAGCTGGGATTTAGGAAAGGGAGAGGAACAGATGATGGATTGTTTGCCATCAGCCAAATTATCGAGAAGAAGAGAGAATTTAAAAAGGATGTAGCGTTCGGTTTTGTAGATCTGAAAAAGGCATTTGACACCGTGCCGAGAGAACTCGCATTTGCAGTCATGAGATGGATGGAGGTTGGAGAAGCAGAAGCCAGAATGGTGGAGGAAATATACAAGGATACAACAGCGGTAGTGAGAGTCGAAGGAGAAACATCGGAATAATTTGGAGTGGAAGTAGGACTTAGACAGGGAAGTGCCTTGAGTCCCCTGCTTTTCATTATGGTGATGAACCTGATCAGTGGAAAGATATCAGAGCAGGAAGTACTTAAGAAGATGCTGTATGCAGACGACCTAGCAATGGTGGCTGATAACAAAGAGGAACTACAGAAAGCTTTACAAGAATGGAGTGACACCTTCAGAAAACACGGCCTCCGAATGAACCTGGAGAAGACTGAAATAATGTGGATAGGTGAACAGGAGGTAGATCTGCATGTAGTTATTGATGGAAAGACCATTAAACAAGTGAACGGCTTTGTATACCTGGGCGGTACAGTGTGTGAGGATGGAAGGAGTAGTAAAGAAATACAGAGGAGGGGGCAAGCAGGAGCAGCAGCATGGAAGAGGGTAGAAGGCATTATGTGGGACAGAAAACTGAAGAAACCACTGAAAGGAAAAGTGTTGGAAGCCAGCGTTGTACCAGCCTGTATATATGGGTTGGGAACACTGCCACTGACAGAGAGACAGGAGGAGAAACTACAGGTGGCAGAAAACAACTGGGTCAGAAGAATATGTAGAGTAACACAAGAATGAAGGAATATGAAGGAATTGAGAGAGGAGATTGGAATAAAAAACACCTAAAGAGGAAAGTAACCGGTAACAGAATAAGATGGGCGGGACATGTACATAGAATGGGTGAAGACAGACTGGCGAAAAGAGCATGGAAAGTAGAAGAGGGTGGCAGACGAAGGAGAGGAAGACCAAGGCTGAGATGGAACGACAGCATAAAACGAGACCTATGGAGGGCTGGCGTGAACAGCCATGAGTGGATGGCAATTGCGGATGAGAGAGAGAGAGGTGGAAAGAACTGACAAGAAAAGTAGAAGAAGCTACCAAGTGACATGGACCCCACCCCGCAAGGAAGCAAGGGGAAGAAGAAGAAGATGTGTTTCATTAAAAGTGTGACGTTCACTTAATCAGACAGTGTGAAATGTTGTCATAAAACATTCACACAACTGGCCACAGATGTGTCAGATTTGTGAAGATAAAACGACTTGATGTCATCTAGTGTGTTAGCTCAATGCCTATAAAACTACTTGATGTCATCTAGTGTGTTAGCTCACTACAGATGAAACTACTTGATGTCATCTAGTGCGTTAGCTCACCGCATATGAAACTACTTGATATCATCTAGTGTGTTAGCTCATCGCAAATTAAACTACTTGATGTCATCTAGTGTGTTAGCTCACCGCAGATGAAACTACTTGATGTCATCTAGTGTGTTAGCTCACCGCAGATGAAACTACTTGATGTCATCTAGTGTGTTAGCTCACCGCAGATGAAACTGCTTGATGTCATCTAGTGTGTTAGCTCACCGTAGATGAAACTACTTGATGTCATCTAGTGTGTTAGCTCACCGCAGATGAAACTACTTGATGTCATCTAGTGCGTTAGCTCACCGCAGATGAAACTACTTGATGTCATCTAGTGTGTTAGCTCACCGCAGATGAAACTGCTTGATGTCATCTAGTGTGTTAGCTCACCGCATATGAAACTGCTTGATGTCAACTAGTGTGTTAGCTCACTGCAGATGAAACTGCTTGATGTCATCTAGTGTGTTAGCTCACCGCAGATGAAAATGCTTGATGTCATCTAGTGTGTTAGCTCATTGCAGATGAAACTGCTTGATGTCATCTAGTATGTAAGCTCACTGCAGATGACACTGCTTGATGTCATCTAGTGTGTTAGCTCACCGCAGATGAAACTGCTTGATGTCATCTAGTGTGTTAGCTCACCGCAGACGAAACTGCTTGATGTCATCTAGTGTGTTAGCTCATTGCAGATGAAACTGCGTGATGTCATCTAGTGTGTTAGCTCACTGCAGATGAAACTGCTTGATGTCATCTACTGTGTTAGCTCAATGAAACTACTTGATGTCATCTAGTGTGTTAACTCACTGCAGATGAAACTGCTTGATGTCATCTAGTGTGTTAGCTCACTACAAATGAAACTGCTTGATGTCATCTAGTGTGTTAGCTCACTGCAGATGAAACAGCACAATGTCATTATATATATGTGTGTTACCAGATGGTTGGTACTGTCTCATGTCCTACCTATGCAGGTAAAACCACTGTTTCATGTCATGTCCTACCTGTGCAGGTAAAACCACTGTTTCATCTTATGTCCTACCTGTGCAGGTAAAACCATTTGGAGTCATATGGGGCAAATTTTAGCAGTATAACAGCCGAAACACAATCATGTTTGACGACCTTCGAAGGAACTTCCTCATGAATCCACAGAATGGGTTGAAGATGGGTGGATTGGTGTTTTGAAGCAATCAGCCTTTAAAGCCTATCAGAATGATGATTTCCAGTTACTGATCATCCCTTCTAGCTGTAACCAATCCTTCTAGCTGTAACCAATCCTTCTAGCTGTAACAAATCCTTCTAGCTGTAACCAATCCTTCTAGCTGTAACCAACCTTTTTAGTTGTAGCTAACACTGGAAGTTCTTATAACATAAAAACAAAACAAAACATTATATAATTGCAACCCTACAGGTATAAATAATATTGACATTCACTTGATAAAATGTATGTGCAATTATACATATATTGTTAAAGGACCCATGTGGATTAGTTAGGCAAGAACACTACTTTGTAAAATCTGACATCATATCCTATTTGTACATATTTAATTCTTATAATTTTGTATATAACTTATTAATTTTTTGACTTTTTAATTTTCAGTATCGATATTTTAATATATATATTTACTGTTTAAAACTTATGTAATTTGTTATTCATATTTGTATGTACCAGTGTATGTTTTATTTACCTGACCTAAACATATTCGTATTTTTAAATTCAGGTACAAGAAAAATATCTGTGCTGTTCAACCCAATCACTTGACAAATACCAAAATTTCTCTTATCAGTCTGTTTGGGTGAAATCTTCACCGTTTTCATTTGAAGCGCAGCTGATATAACAGTGAAATCAAGACAGTAGTCCCTACCCCATGTTGAGCACTGCGTGTCATCACTTTAGTGTGTCTGTGAGCTATGTGACACTGACAAAAACACATTTCACCCAAAAAATGTTCAATTGTCTACCTGTCCTACAATATTTTCTGCAAAGAAAATAAATATTAAAAGAAACAATCTTTTGTGCCTACCTACCATATTAATTATTTAGACGTGAAACACCTGGTTCTTTGTAATTATGATTACCTAAATGTAGGCTGTTTTGTTGTTATATATATGCATGATTTGTATCAGTATTTTATTGTGTGTATGTATGTTGTGAGTTAACCTGAGCTGATGAATGTACAATGTACACTATTGGGGCTACCAATATAACATGTAATGTTGGGAATATATAATATATATATGTATATATATATCTACCACAGCTACAGTGTTGAAGCTCTGAACTGTTTCAGATCCGTCCATTCTGCAAGGCACACATGAATCGAAATAAAGATAAAGAATTGCTCAAACTTGCCAACTATCTCAATAACATAGCGCAACTTGAAGATCTTTCCTCTCTCAACCACAAAAAATGGGAATCGTATGTAAACTAAAACACTGACACATAACAACACAGTTCTTATTGGCACATAACAACACAGTTCTTATTGACACATAACAACACAGTTCTTATTGACACATAACAACACAGTTCTTATTGACACATAACAACACAGTTCTTATTGACACATAACAACACAATTCTTATTGACACATCCAACAGTTTATATACCTGTTCAGACTGCCTATCTTTCCAAGATGGCGTCTTAAGTATGTCTGACATCCCAGTAGGATGATGTCATGGTAGGATGATGTCATGGTAGGATGACGTCATGGTAGGATGACGTCATGGTAGGATAACAGCACAGTAGAATGACATCATGGTAGGATGATGTCACAGAAAGATAACTTCCTGGTGGCATGAACTAATTGTAGGATGATTTCATCATGGAATGAAGTGGGGAAGCTGTCAATCTATGTTTTTACCCATATTTCTTCTTTCACGTGTCTTCTCCTTCTGTGGAACTCCAGTGTCTAACATTAGCTCCTTGTCAGTCTATTATAATTATGGTTCTTGTTGGTTGTGATTACATCTGATAAAGTGATCTTAGAAAGATGGTGAAAGTGTCTAGTTATTCAATCCTCATGGCCCATGATGCTTCAGTGCATCTTCTCCAGTTTGTCCTGTCTCTGGACTCTTGTTTGGCTTCTTAAATGCTGTGTTTGTATCAAAATGAACTATCATGAAGAATGTTCAGTAATTAGGAAAATAACTCCTGACTAACTCTTTGTGCAGTAATTATAATGTGGCTCAATCCTTCCTAGAGAAGTTGAGTTTGTGTTTAGATAAAACGATCTCCTAGAGGGTGAAATGTAAAGTGCTTCGAATAGTCCTATGTGAAATAATAGCATTGATACAATAACTGCAGCATTTCTGGATGCTTCTGAGGACAAGTATCTACCTATCATTAGTTCTTACTGCACGTTGGTTTTTCACACAACTACATGTTGAAGAAGCATAAAGAGTCAGGACACGGCAATAAGAGGCAGAAGACAGAAGGAGACAGTTGATGGCCTGATTGGCGTGTTCTTGTTCTGGTGTGTGACAGTCGTTTGTATCACTTCCTACCGTCGTCATCAAGCTGCCATTGTGAAGGTGACTCGTGATACTGAGTGAAGTCGCTGTTAGCGTGGTCTTCCCATGGTCATGGCCTGTCAAGTAGCTGCCTACTGTTTGTTTCAATTCTGCATTCCACCCCGGCTGCTGGAAGGGCCCCCACTACAGACTGTTTCCTCGGTGTGGGCAGCCCTGTGTCTGAACGAGATGTGTACTTTCAACAATACACAAATACAAGATAAAAAATGCAATTCAGATGTACACATAAAAGCACGCCTGCATGCATGTACACATACACAAGCGCACATACACACACATACACACCCACAGACACACACATACACACACACACACACACACACACACACACAAACTCAGTAATGCATGCATGCACACACACACACACACACACACACACACACACACACACGCACACACACACACACACACACACACACACACACACACACACACACACGCACATACACACACACGCGCGCACACTTGCACACACACACGCACGCACATACACACACTCGCGCGCACACACACACACACACACCACACACGCACACTCACAAACAAACACGCACGCACGAACACACGCCACACACCCTTTATCATACTCAGTTATGAGTTATCTTCGGAACAGTTGTGCATGATTGTGAACTTGTTCGAAGGAAGGAAGTCTGGCATCGAGTCGTGGCTTGTATGTGGGATTCGGCTTAGATGGTCATACGATATGATGTTATCATCGGCACCGAGTCGTGCCTCCGTGGGTCGGCGAGGCGAGTGCACTCGTACGCGGGGGTCGTTCGCGATTGGGCAATTGTTCCATTGTGCGCACGGTAGACACTATACGCACACTATCTTGTCTGTGATTATTACCTTGTCTAAAGACCCGCACACAGTCTTGCGATTAAAGTACACTACAGTGGATAACCTGTGCAATGTGAGAATGACTGGGCTCGATCGATGTTCAGGTCCTTATTAACTTTAATGAACACTGCTAAAAATGTAATTAACTAAATGGAGCCCGTATCCAACGTTTACGGTTTACAATAAGGTGAACGAATACAACTAAATTATATAATTATCCAAAAATAACGACGTGTCCTACGTTTGAGGTTAGACTCTTTGCTGTGCACAATAAAGCTTTATGTTGAAGGTGGAGCGCAGTGGCGCAGTGCTAGATCATCGGACTCTCAATCAAAAGAACCCGTGTTCGAATCTTATGTTGCCGAGTCGAACTTTGGGCAAGTTCGTTGACTGTATGTTGCTCCAATTCACTCAGCAGTATAAATTAGTACCTGACTACAGACAGTAGTGGATATTTGTGTACGAATAGTCTTTCCGCATTACTTACAGCGTGGCTGAATGCTTCCCAGAGAAGTCGAAAAGGTGTTCGATTGAACAGATCCGCCAGGGAATAAAGTTTAAAGCGATTTGAGCACCCCTGTGGACAGCATGGATACTGAGCTATATAATAACTAACCGTTTACTTAAACGAATATAAGACAAATCAACTCAGATATAATATTGCCGAAAAGCACAAACAATATTTGAAATAATTGAACATCACAAAAACTATTTTTGTAGCGATTTGTTGTAGCCACTGGAGCAAATAATTCGTTAAATGCCCCCGGAGCATATAGAATCATTCGAGCGTCTGGTAGTAGATGATTGAGTTCGTGGTCATCACGCCTCATTCTACGAAAATACGCCTTACATAACTCATTGCGACTATCAAGCAGTGCTGCTAAGTATATTATCTGTACAATATCAGCATACTCTGCAAAATGAGGGAATGTAGATGTCAGACACCGGACAAAGAGACGATTGCCGTAGTCCAAACACGAGGTGAACCCGCTTGAGGCTCACCAAAATACGCTCTCTAAAAACTTCGGTTGCACACACATTGAGTCTCGCCCAAATTACCGATACTTCAGCTAGTAAAACTTAAGCCTTTTTAGAAGAGTTTGCTTATCGCCGAGCCGATGTTTTTATGCTGGCATTAAGGGTGATCACCGCCTTGGTGCTTGTCGTCCTCAATTGTCGTTTTCGTCCCATATTGAGACGGGACGCCTGTGTGTGTGTGTGTCTGTGAGTGTGTGTGTGTGTGCGTGTGTGTGTGTGTGTGCATGCGTGTGTGTGTGTGTGTGTGTGTGTGCGCGCGCGCTAGAGTGTATGAGAACGTGCGTGCGTGCGAGCGTGTGTTTGTTTGTCTGTGTGCGTGTGCGTGTGTGTGTGTTACGTCTTTCCGATAGTCCATCAGAGTTTATTTCTAAACACAGATGCAGCATTTAATAAAACACTTGCTTCATAAACAGTTAAGTTACCATAATTATGTAGATATCTAAAACAAATCGTTTATTTTCAGATCATCGTGTGCTTGTCTTGCTAGAACGGTCTCTGCAAATCAACTGATTTACTACGACCTCCTCATTAGACATTATCAACACCGCTTTGCCATTCGTCGAACTGTAATAATCGTCATTCAAATATCTGACCAACAATCTGTTACATTGTGCAGCAGTCGGGTATTGACGACAGCGCCCGGTCTAGTCCGCATGAACAAATACCATATGTATCGGGCCATCAATAACAGTTTCAAAGAAATCACAGTACTGACATAACAATACAGTATTCGAAAGATCTAGCGTTTGTTTTGTCGTTTTATGATCAGTTGAGTTTGCACTTGTTTGTTGTGCAAGAAAAAATAATCGCGAGGCGATATTACGTGTGTAATTAATTTTTTATCCAGCGACGTCGGCCTCCCATGAATGTAGATGAAGCATAATAAAATTATCTCAACCGACCAACAAGGATCTGGACAAATAAATCCGGCAGTGACTCTTGAGTCTTCAGTAGAGCCAATGGGTAACATTAATTTATATATAAGGACAGAACATATGACACACTGTTTGAGCGAAATATTGTAGATGTCTTGATACCAATGCGATGCGCTCCGTCGTGGGGGCGTTTTGAAAGAGCCGCGGCCTTGCTGCCGTGTGTACACTTTGGAGTATAATAATTGTCAAAAGACGGCGCCAGCAAGTATGGAAGTCGTCATCATTGTGTCACCGCGAACGTTCAGCTTTGTCGGACTGGTAACGATAGGCTTTCAAAGAGAGCGAAATATTTTTTTTAGACGTAGTGGTGTACAATAACCAATCTATTGTCCAAAAAAGCAAACCCAAATGTTTGGCTTCGAAATACAGATGTGTTCTTTCTTTTGCAACATGACATCAGTACAAGACGTGTTTTCCTAATAAAATACATTCATGTTTTAGAGACGGTTTCTACAAACAGGATGGAACCTTTCTCGGTAACACTTTGGCTAGTCCAGCACTAAATCTACGCAGTAACAATCATTTCTAACCAGCTTCATGTTATTCATCGTCAATGTGATAGAACAGTTACGTTTTATGACATTATCTAAAAGTTATGTCCAATTTTTTGCAGAATACGTCACTCATTGCACACATAGCTCCATTCCACTCAATTGGTCTCTTCATGCCGTGTTTCCTTAGTTTCATCGTCTCTTCGTCCAATCCTTTATCACAACTTAACAAGTTCATATTTCTCGTTTATTGTCCAAACCATTTCTAATTCAGCGAGTAGTCTATGCGCTTGTTGATAGTCTTAACGAATAGGATTATGGCATTCAATCTTTAGTTATAATTACTATTTCGACGGTAAAGGTAAACACATGTGATTTATCTTATTACCACGAATCCGCGCTATTCGTTATCACAAAATCATGCATCCATAATTTAATACATTGCCAACATGGATAGACACGTTTGGTTGAACAAGCTGAGTAAAGTATCCTAGCCGAAGACTTGCGTGCATGGGAAGGTTATAATTATAGCTAATGATGTTAATCAAGGTGCCCAGTCAAATTAAAACGCATTGGTGGATGCACTAACAGCGCTAAGGTGCTAATACACATTCCATACGGTAACTTGGAACATAATTACCCATGAGAAACTTATCAAATTATATGCCATGACATTAAGTTCATATGTCTATAATGTGTTCACATTACGTATATATATTCGTGTGCTGCTCATTGGAAAAAATAATACAAGCAAATAGGTAACCAAGATGATTCACATTTGGAAAAATATTACGGTATTAAAAATATCACGAGACAATGTAGTCTAGCCTCGCTAGCATGTTTCCGTTATGCGAATGAATCAATGATGGATGATTAAAAATGTACGCACAACGGTTGGAATACCGTCATGCTCAACACGATGTATACCAAATAAAACGCATTCATTTATGAATGTCGGTCTCATGCTGCTGATCCTTCGGGATGGGTGTCCGATAGATGGATCATCATTGTGCATCATATTCGGGGACGGTCAGAGATTGAGGTTTGCGTACCTCATGTGAGACGTTTTACCCAAGCCAAGCTGCCCCATGTTACCGTACGTATGCACGCGCAGACAATGCACACTCTTACACACGCACAAGGTAAAGACTATTGCATGGACGATCAATACCGTATTCTCTGATTCTTGCATAATTTTATCCACGTTTTTTAACATTTGTGAGTGCTTCAGGTGTAAAACAGTCTACACATTTCATATCAAGCATTACTAATTTAAACTTCCTGTTTTTATGTTGTTAGTTTCTTCTTTGCGGCCCTGTAGTCCAGGTGAAGGACTACCACCCTTACTAGTACACTAAACACATTTAACGATTCAGAAGGCCAAATGCGAAGTGAACTAACAAAGGTTAGCAATTGGTTGAAAGCTAACAAACTGTCACTAAATGACAAAAAGCCTAAATTCATGATTTTTCATATGCCTCAAAAGAAAGTAGAATACCCTGTATTACATATAGATGGGGCATACATCGAATGTGTAAATGATTTCAATTTTTTAGTCATCACAATAAATAATCATTTAAACTGGCAGAGATATACAAACAAAATAGCAAATAAAATATATAAAACAATAGGCATACTAAATAAACTTAAACACTTTTTACCACCTAATACATTATATATTACGTACAATGCAATAACATTTTACTATAAATTAATTAATAATCTTTTACCTGACTACTTCAATGTTTTTCTAAGCACACACATCTATGATATTCATCAACACTGCACACGTGAAAGAAATAATCTGTATATATCCAGATTCAAACATGAATTTGCGAAATAAAATGCATTAAACACAACATAATAGAGACAGTTAACAATACACAAAGTATTATCATCAATAAAATTTACATCCACAGTCTATATGGTTTTTCAACATACACAAAAAACTTACTTTAAATTATGAATCCACTTGTCGTATCCATAAATGCTTTATTTGTAATTCGTAATACGTATTGGAATGTAAACCTAAGTATCCATATGTACGTCAATGTGTACCCGAGTACATATAATCAGTCATTGTATTGTGTATGTATGTTGATACATTGAGTAATTATGAACTATAAAAACAAGTCATATGCTATTCTGATTTGTGTCATGTAAATGTTGTTGTTGTTTATATTTATGGGGTGGCTCCTGTGTTAGCGATATTATATATCTTAATGGGAGTCTCCCGACCTTATCTATTACTAACGTTATTCGTTGTGTATGTATCGTATTTATAGATAAAATAAATTGATTCTGAGTTCTGTTTCAACTCCGCAACAACCCCATTCATTCTTTCGCTCGTGTTTTCTACTCATCTCCCAGTCCCGACAAATCTCTCTTCACACGGTCCTCCTGTCCCAGTGGTGGTCTATGCGTGGCATTCTACCACTGTACCACTCTGAGAGCTCTTCTTTAGCTATTCCTTTCCATTCGTTCGAAGTATTCAGCCCATTTTAACCGAGCGTCTTCGTGCATGCTTGGTACTAATTGCGCCACCTAGTTGTGCCCCGGGTTTACATGAGTGGATCATCCGAAATATACCCCTACATCTTAGTAAAGCTGCCACATTTTTGAATTCTGCGATATTGATCAACGGTTCAGCACGTTTCCCGAGTCGCGATTGTAAGCGAAAGTTCGGCAGATTTTTCTGTAATCCCGGAGACCGGGAGATACATCCAGAATCAAGGAGACTCCCAGAAATTCCTGAAGAGTTGGCAGGTATACCTTAACGTACTTGACTGGAATATGTTTATAAAGGGTGAGCATAACACAGTGTCTCCTTGAATTGGATTCGATTCCTCTTGCTGCCGTTTCGAAGTTTGGCCAATTCCATTTGCTGCACACTGTACAGTCCATTCAACTGTATAACAAATAGGCCCTACGATGGTGGATACGATTAGCTGCCCGCGGTGCTTGCAGTATGGCTGAGCGCTTAGAAAAGAAGTAAGTCGACCTAGTGTTTGATTGAACCAGCGGTCCGGTGGGTGTAACTGTACACTGTGCTTTGTGCCGTCTTGGTGCAGCGATGTATAATGACTTATAGATATCTTGCTTGTACATCGTTTGTTGGCAAGCTCGGGTTTGTTTGTCTGTCATGACAACTAAACACAACAGTAGCTGTCTTACGTGAAGCTCCAATAGCGGCAGTTGAAGTTGTTCTTTCATCGTTGACGTCGTGTACTTTGCTTCGATCCCGAATATAAAGGTAAAACAAATTTTGCGACACTTAGGTCTATTCCGTGCACCAGATGACTGGTATTAATATATGGCAACAATTCAATTGAATTAAAGTTAAAGAATATATGCTAATATCTTCACTTTTTGTTAAGTTCGATATCACACAATTGAAAGACACCAAAGAGAAAAATTCTAGGCGTACAGCTATACTGTGCATGTTATGTTGACATCCTGAACGTCTCGTTAGTGTGCTGTGACACAGAGTACATATTTAACTCTAGTTTTCGGCGATACATTGTGGATGATGGTGTCGACACCAATACTGTTACAAAGGATCTAATTATGATGGTGTTGACACCAATACCGTTACAAACGATGTAATTATGATGGTGTCGACACCAATACCGTTACAAACGATATAATTATGATGCAATTGTCAACGTAGGCACCTAGAACTATTTTGACACGACTTCGTGGCTACATTTCTACGTGACCGACGCATCTTACTATGGACAGAATCATAAAATAGGTTCACTTCAATTGCCCATACCTTCATGTTCACACGTACACGCGCGCGCTCGCACACTCACTCACACACACACACACACACACACACACACACACACACACACACACACACACACACACACACACACACACACACACACACACACACACACACATACACACACACACACACACACACACACACACACACACACACACTCTTTACTCTGTGTGTCTTCCTCTACAGACGCAGCCATGATGCAACAACAACAACAACAACAACAACAACAACAACAACAACAACAACAACAGACGACTGTGGTTGTCATGCAGCAGCCCGTGGCTCCGGTTCCGGTGCCAGTCTATCGCGGGCCGCGGGCGTGGTCTACCGGCCTATGTGGTTGTTTCGAAGACATCTGTGGATGTGAGTGTTCGTGTAAAGCTGCCTCCTCAACGGGTTTAGTCCATCGCTATTCCGGTTCATTGGTGTCCAGATATATGTATCAATTCACCGATATCTAACTATCGTTGTATTGATATTGTTAATGCGCTTAGCAAATAAATCTTCAGATACCTATAGATTTGTATAGAAATTTCCAGATCTCTACGCGGCTTTGTAAAATATGTTGTAGAAGATTATCTAGAATTCTATAGTACAACATATTCTACAGAAAAGTAACCGCAAAAGTCCTGGAGAATAATATATTTCAGGGATAGCTATGGTATACAAGAAAGAATGTTTTGCTATGGGTAATCTACTCTGTTGCAGGTTGTTACTTCATGTTCTTCCCAACATGCTTCTTGTGCAGCTTGTCGACGCGAATGGGCGAGAACTGCTGTGCTATGTTTGTGGCTCCCATCGCTATGAGGACCAAGCTCAGAGTGCAGAACGATATCGAGGTACGTCACCGCCATATCTCCTGCTTGCTGACATTATAACAAGAAGCACTGGATACTACGACTGGTCGACAGCTGTGACTTTGACTTAGGGTGTAGACAAAATGGATTGGTTCCCTTCCCGTCCCAAGAGCTTTAATATATATAACATAGGGGCTCACATTTCCAACGGATTTACATAACCGTCGGAACCGATGGGCTGGGAGCTGATCCCCCAATAATTGTGGAGGGGGACTTAGCTTAGTAATTAAGGAAGGGGTGACATTTTGTAGTGTAACCGTTGGTAGGGAGCTGGAGAAAGGCTTATCCCCTACTATTTAAGGAAGGTGGTGCGTGGTTTGTTTGAAATATAGGTTTTTGAGAGCGAGAAGGTTTCGTTTTGGGAGTGCAAATCGACAAATCGATGTTTTGGGAGACCCTGAAGAAGTAAGAAACATTGTTGAACGTCGCCGAAAATGTCCGCTTCGTTTTTTGATGCGACGAGCCGAGTTGACGGCGGAGTAGCTGAAATTATGGCGGCGCGGCGAGAAAAAATCTTTCACAGCACTCCTTCGTCTTCCGTTGTCAAATGGTGCTGAAGCGCTGAAGCTCAGGCGAAAATCTCAAAGAGCACCCTTTCTTCCCAGGTCCCCCGGCAGGTCCGACAGAGCGCCGAGTGGAGTGGTACAGAAACGTCTGCTCCGCTCCTCCCAATATTAATGTCCTTCCGAAGCCTGTAAGATGTATCAACCTGCATGCCCTATTTGAGAGTTTCCGTTTTCACAAGTGTAAACGCTACATTTATTTAATAAACCCACAGAGTGTATGAGATTTTACATAACACACAAGGTAGATATCGAATATATTAAATAAACTGTTGGTTTGGTATCCCACTCATTACCGTGAGTAGTAGGTAGGTTGCTTGGACTACCGTCCACGGAATAAAGATCAAAGAACATCAAATGATTTTTGGATCAATCATACCAAATGGATTCGAGTGGATTCCTACTTATAAAAAAGAAGTGATGGATGACCTGTCATAAAAACCTCACATAAAACCATAGTCTCACATATAACCTCATATATAACCATAACCTCGTGACTAATTAGTGACTAATTAGTGCTAATTAATGACTAATTAGTGCTAATATTGACTAATTAGTGCTAAATAGTGACTAATTAGTGACTACTAATAGTCATTGGAGGCCAGCACACACGAACTGGACTTACATGAACCGCCTAGTCACGAGAGGCGTCACTAGAGGCGCCTAGTCACTAGTGGCCAGCACACACACGAATTGCACTTACATGAACCCGCGGTAATCATAAAAAAGGGTTCAAAAAACCTATTAATCAAACCTTTTTTTATACTTTTTTATAAGTTAGATGTCATCAAACAATTAAGATAAGAGATTTTTATAAGTAGATTTTTATGACAGGTCATCCATCATTTCTTTTTTATAAGTAGGAAACCACTCGAATCCATTTGGTATGACTGATCCAAAAATCCTTTGATATTCTTTGATCTTTATTCCGTGGACGGTAGTCTGAGCAACCTATCTTCTACTACCGTGCTATAGAATGTAGGCTATATTGTACTTTATTTTATAAACTTATTGTTGCACATGTTGTTTTAAGCACTATAGTAAATACTGATGTGTTTGTGGTTTCAGGGCAGCGTGTGTGAGGACTATTGTTGTGTAGTGCATTGTAGACATTGCGTCTACTGCCAGATGGACAGAGAACTCAAACACATGGGTCACTAGGGGGCGCCAAGTAGGTCGTCCGGAGGCGCCACTTAGGTCGCTACGAGGCGTATTTTCGGTCGCCCGGAGGCACCACTATAGACTGACCATCTCGTATCGTGGATTACTAATACATTTATTTGGCAGTATAGTAAACTGAATAATGATCTGGTCATGACAATGCATATGCTATTATTCTGTATGTCGTCGCCGACATCATTGGGTAACGAGTGGATGAGGAAGAATATAGTAGACCATTATTATTAAGGAAGTGTGTGGTACCTTTAATGTACTATACAACAATTTG